>KV015047.1:15853-27903 GCA_001598015.1 Dorcoceras hygrometricum | reverse complement strand
AATAGTTTATTTCTGTCTTCAAATTTTATGTTGTTGCTACGAGACGTTTTATTTGTTCCTGAATTAATCAAAAACATTATTTCTATTCCTATGCTTGATAGAGATGGATATTCTTGTATGTTTGCTAATTCGATTTGCAATATTTACAAGAATGAATGTTTAATTGGAATTGGGGAACGCGAAAACGATCTATAGACCTTAAAATTAAAAGACGTTCCAACTCACGATGTCGAAACACACACAACAACGATTAAACGGAAACACGACAACTTGAACCCAGCACAACTTTGGCACGCTAGACTAGGTCACATTTCCCTAAGTAGGATGAACAAGTTAGTTAGGAGTGACTTGTTTGATCTGTCAGACATAAACTCCCTGCCGACTTGTGAATCCTGTCTGGAAGGAAAGATGACCAAGCAACCCTTCAAGGGCAAGGGTGAACGTGCCCAAGGCCTATTGGATTTGATCCATACTGATGTGTGCGGCCCATTTAGTATCGGTACTAAATACGGTTACACATACTTCATCACCTTTACCGATGATTACTCTAGGTATGGGTACTTGTACTTGATGAAGCACAAGTCTGAATCCTTTGAAAGGTTCAAAGAATTCAAGGCTGAAGTAGAATATCAGTTAGGCAAAAGTATTAAGGCACTTCGATCTGATCGAGGTGGTGAATACTTAAGTACTGAGTTTCAAGACTATCTGAAGGAGAATGAGATTCTCTCTCAGTGGACCCCTCCGGCCACACCACAGCTCAATGGTGTAGCGGAGCGTCGTAATCGGACCTTGTTGGACATGGTTAGATCTATGATGAGCTTCACTGAGCTTCCGACCTCGTTTTGGGGCTATGCGCTCGAAACGGCGGTAATTTTGTTGAACAATGTCCACACCAAGGCAGTGGATAAAACTCCGTATGAGATATGGATGGGCAAACCACCCAAGTACTCATTTATGAGGATTTGGGGATGTCCTGCTTACGTGAAGCAGACAGTGGGAGATAAGCTGGATACGCGATCCATATTATGCTACTTCATTGGGTATCCAAAGAATTCCATTGGATACTATTTCTACTATCCCAGCGAGACAAAAGTGTTTGTCTTTAGGAATGCCACCTTTATGGAAAGGGAGTTTCTACTTGATAGAAAGGGCAAAATAGTAGAACTCGAAGAGGTTCGAGAACCAATTGAAGTACCAAGTGAATCTCCCGCGCCTACTGAGCCAGTACCAGATATGGTCACACCTAGGAGATACGAAAGGATTCCTAGAGCTCCAGAGAGATTTGGTTTTCTCCTTGAAGATGATCAAGGTGATCAAGTTGTTGGATCTGATCCAAGAACTTTCAAGGAGGCAATTTCCGATGCTGATTCTAATTTGTGGCTTGAAGCAATGCAGTCTGAGTTTGACTCAATGCATGCTAACCAAGTTTGGACTCTCGTCAACCCTCCCGAAGGAATCGTTCCTATCGGGTGCAAATGGGTATATAAGAGGAAACTTGGGCCTGATGGGAAGGTAATGACCTTCAAGGCACGACTGGTCGCGAAAGGTTACACTCAAAGGCAAGGTGTTGACTATGATCAAACCTTCTCGCCAGTCGCAATGTTCAAGTCGGGGTTTCCCGCTGTTGAGGGGCAAAACGGTCATTTTGCACTGGGGTTCTGAAAAATGGTTTTTCAGATTATATTATTCAGTTTTGGAAACTGAGTCGATCGGTCCGATCTGATCGGCGATCGGAGTTACGATGAAGTCGCAGCGATGGATATCGTCATTTGGACCCTGGCCCGTTGGACCGGTCCAAGTCCATCATTAAGTCTATTTATTTAGACTTAATGACTTCATTGCATACTTGATATTTGCATAACCCTAACCCTAAAACCAGCCTCCCCCTCCTCTCCTCAACTCACGCCGCCGCCGCCCACGCGCCGCCGCCGCCGCCGACGATCTTCGCCGGAAATTGTTCCGGCCTAGTTTTTCGAGGAGTATTCGTTCGTGCTGATCTCGTCAGCGCTTCTAGTGCAGCCTGACGAAGGAATCTCGGATCTGGTCGTGGACCGGATTGGCGATAATCTACCGCAATCTACCGAGAAGAGCCGGATTCTTGTAATACCGGTTGGAGCCAGGCACAAGCAAGGTAATCCTCTTAAACATCCTATGAATGTCGTAGTTTGTTTATGATTTTTCGTATTGATCGTCTCCCGGCCTTCATTGTTTGTTCTTCCGCTGCCTAGCCGGGGGGCGGATCCGGATCATCCAACAAGTAAGAGATATGATGATGTAAGACTATCTGCTGATATTCTATAACTTAAGGGAATGACGTCGTTAGAGCGTCAACCAGTCGCAAGAAAATGCTAAACAACCAGTCGCAAGAAATAAATATAAAACGATGTCGTTGGCATAATAAATAATCGTAAGGAAAAGAAAATCCAGACGCGGTAAACAGTGTTTAGAAACGAATGAAGCAACTGCTGAATTCTTGCAACAAAATGCATCTGCTGGTGAACAGTGCATCTACTGAATTTTTCATTACGAAAGTACCGCAACTGCTGAAATATTACAAAAGCACCGCAACTGCTGAAATATTATAATGGAATGTAGTTGCTGGAATTTGAATTGATGATTGTAATATCAAAACAACAACTAAGCTACCAGCCGTTGCCTATTAAACCAGACTTTATACTGATTCAACTAGCAACTACCGATTTCACAGTTATCAAATTCTGATATTACTACTGAGTGAAGAACATTCATAACCATTCTGGGAATAAAATCGAATCCTCAGTATTTAAAAAAAAACATCTTAAACTTTCTGGAAAAACATTTTGGAAGCATCATAAACATCAAAACATCATTTTTGAACCCATCTTTCCTTCCTTTTCATGTCTAAATCGTTTAAAACATTAACTTTAAACATACTGTTAAACATACAGGCAATCATATCCATAAAACAACAATATATGCTTCAAATGGTGTAGCAAAGGATCAGCTTTTACTTGCCTTAAACAACACTTTGCGACAACAACCAATTCCTGCAGAAATCTTCTCTTTGAACAACACACGAACTCTTCTGGAAATATTTTGAAGAACACTCTAAGAATTTTCTTTGTAAATGATAAAAATCTTACTTTGAAAACAAGTTTTTATATGAAAGGGATTAGTGGCAAGCTACTTGTGAAATCAAGCATGACACACTTATAAAATTTAGTAAAATTCCCTTCATATCATTTTAATTTGTAACAAACACCAAACCTTTTTCAAAAGAAATCATTTGTACTCCTTAAAATATTTTTCAATTGATTTGAAACCAGTTCGTGCATCGTTCTTTGGAGTCATCTGCTGAAATCAGCCGCAACGCATCTTTTTGTCCTATAATTAATTAAATCAGTAATTATATAACATTCAAATTGCCAATTTGGCCCATGAAATCAATAAAATGCATAAATGTGGTCCTATGGATTTTGGGGCGTTACAGGACCGGTCCAGTTTGTGATTTGGAGTAGACCGATACGGTTCAGAGTTGCTCAGATCTGGATGAGCGTTAACGGGGTTTGAGTGTGTGAGATCTGTTTCAGATCTGGAGACAGCACGACGTCGTTTAGCTTTAGTGAGCGTGACTCCTATGCGACACCGTTTTGATTAGTAGCGCTTCTTGAGCGTAGCGAATCCAGATTTGAGTTATCGCTGAGGTCAGATCTGAGGGACTTTTGCCTTAGCGCTAAGATCTGAATTAGTCGGTGTTGACTTTCACTGTAGCTTTGACTTGGGGATTTAGATATAAGTGTCGATCAACACTAAGAGTATTTCGAACCAGATATCCTTATCTTCTTCTCGAGAGAACCCTCGATTGGTACTGTTCATACGAACCCTTTTTCCGTTAGATTGCCGTCGATTTCCTCCCGTTGTTTGGAGCGAGATTGGTGAAGAAGCCTGAGCTGTGCTTAATTCACTATAGCCGTGATATGTTGAGCACTGAGTATAAATTCCTTCTCGTTGACCATCACTTAGTTAATTTAGACCACATTTCCCTTATCTTCTTCTGGAAGCTCCCGACAGATATTTTTCCCCAAACCGTAGCTACTGTTCACCCGATATTTTCCTCTTCCAATTGCCGGAGATTGACCTCTCAAATTTGAGTGACGGTACCTCGGTTGGAAACCTATCTTCAGGGGAAAAATTTCAGTACCAGTTTGGATGCATGGGAAGTCCGGACTGAGGAGATATCTGAAGAGCTACGTGAGCCCATGTGCTGCGATTTCCAGCTGATTTGAGCTCTCCTATAGATTTGTAACCCTAGTGCGGCTTGGACGTGAGCTGCTGGCCCTGATTTGTTGGCCGAGGACTGAACGTCATAGCAAGTGCTTCCTGTTCCAGCCGTGGGCCTTGAGCTGAGGTATTTTGGTAAGATTTTCACAAGGTACGAATTCGGAGCTTGTAGTTACAGCTTGAGATAAGAATGTTGAACATGGTGGCTGTAAGATGAGCTTCCTTAGCCTTTTCGTGCGTATGCTGTGTGCTGAAATATGTGGTGCTTATGCTGAGTAACCGAGCTAATTTGCATGTATTAGGCATGTTGTGTCTAATCTGTTTACGTGCTGTGTGGCTATAGTTGCTATCCGTGAGCTATGTTTCCACGCTGCTTGTTATCATCGTGCTTTTGGCTGTGATCTGAGTTGTTCAGCCTAGGATCACATGGTAGAGCCTAATATGTGCAGTTTTTATTACCTACGTGCGATTTTTATAGCTGCTATGTTACGGGCTGGCTGTAAGCTGAGTCTGTTTAGCCGTGATTGATATGATGATTTCCTGATTTTCATATGTTGTGTAGTTGTATATTGCCATGCTGATTTGCATGTGCCTTATTGTATGTTGTTGCATGAGTTGTTGGCATTGCATGCATACATATCGAGCCCGTTTCCTTTGATATCGAATAATCACTGAGTCGTGATTGGCCGGCTGAGTCGTCGTGCCTTGGAATTTGATATGATCACAGAGAAATGATTGGCCGGCTGAGTCATCATGCCGAGAATCCAAACGCTTTCATTGAGTCGTGATTGCCTGCTGAGTTGGATTCTGATGATTACTTAGATTGGTGGGATGACGAGCGTAAGACACGATGCTATATGATGGCATCGATGTCAAACGAAATACAGCGGCGCTTTGAGAAGACGGTGTATGCTGCTGACACACACCTTCATCACAAGGAGCTGTATGGGGAGAACTCTTGGACTGAGAGGTTCACTACTGTCAAGGAGCTCATGACGAGCCGCATGCACGATGGGACTTCGGTCCGCGAGTATGGGGTTCGTGTGATTGGGCTCATTGAGAAGCTAGTGGGCGACGATATCACACTTCCACATGAGCTGTCTGTGGATCTGCTTCTCCTCTCACTCCCTGCTGCATTCGACCCCTTTGTGGTCAACTTTAACATGAACAAGCTGGAAGCCACCCTTGAAGAGGTGGTGAACATGCTTGTAGTGTTCGAGGTGACCATAAAGAAGGACAAGCCCGTCCTCCTTATGGGCTCTTCTTCCTCTGCAAAGAAGGGCCCAAACGCAAGGGTAAGAAGCGTTCTGCCCCTGCGAAGGAGGAAAAGCCCGCCAAGAAGCCCAAGGCAAAAATATTCTTAGCCAAAAAATCCGAGGATGTTTGCCACCACTGCCACAAGCCTGGGCACTGGAGGAGGAACTACAAGGAGTACCTCGAGCAGTTGCGAACTGCAAAAAGGTATGTTCTACATTGAAATAAATATGCCTCTTAATTCGACTTCTTGGGTACTTGATACCGGATGTGGATCTCATATCTGCAATGATTTGCAGGTAATGACAAGAAGCCGACGTCTTAGAGAGGGTGAGACCCACTTGAGGCTTGGAAATGGAGCAAGGGTTGCTGCAGTAGCTATAGGAGATGTTTATTTAGTTCTGTCGTCGAATTTTAAGTTTTTATTGAGAAACGTTTTGTTTGTTCCCGAATTAATAAAGAACATTATTTCTGTTTCTATGCTTGATAGTGATGGATATTCTTGTCGTTTTGCTAATTCGATTTGCAATATATACAAGAATGAATGTTTGATTGGAATTGGGGAACGCGAAAACGATCTATACACCTTAAAATTAAAAGAAGTTCCAACTCGCGATGTGGAAACACATACAACAACTATTAAAAGGAAAAACGATAGCTTGAACCCGGCACAACTTTGGCAAGCTAGGCTAGGTCATATTTCCTTGAATAGGATGAACAAGTTGATTAGGAGTGACATGTTTTATATGTCTGACATTGACTCCCTACCGACTTGTGAGTCTTGTCTCAAAGGAAAAATGACCAAACAACCCTTCACGGGCAAGCCTGAACGTGCTCAAGGCCTTTTGGATTTGATCCACACTGATGTATGTGGCCCACTTAGCATTGGTACTAAGTACGGTCACACATACTTCATCACCTTTACCGATGATCACTCTAGGTATGGGTACTTGTACTTAATGAAGCACAAGTCTGAATCCTTTGAAAGGTTCAAAGAATTCAAGGCTGAAGTAGAAATCAGTTAGGGAAAAGTATTAAAGCACTTCGATCCGATCGAGGTGATGAATACTTGAGTGCTGAATTTCAAGACTATCTTAAAGAGAATGGGATTCTCTCACAGTGGACCCCTCCGGCCACACCACAACTCAATGGTGTAGCGGAGCGTCGTAATCGAACCTTGATGGACATGGTTCGATCTATGATGAACTTTACTGAGCTTCCTACCTTGTTTTGGGGCTATGCGCTTGAAACGAAGGTAATGTTGTTGAACAATGTCCACACCAAGGTGGTGGATAAGAAAGAATTCCATTGGATACTACTTCTACTATCCCAATGAACAAAAGTGTTTGTTTCTAGAAATGCCACCTTTCTGGAAAGGGAGTTTCTACTTGATAGAAAAGGCAAGATTGTAGAACTCGAAGAAGTTCGAGAACCATCTGAAGTACCAAGTGAATCTCTCGCACCTCAAGAGCCAATACCAGAAATGGTCGCACCTAGGAGATCTGAAAGGATTCCTAGGGCTCCTGAAAGATATGGTTTCCTCCTTGAAGATGATCAAAGTGATCAAACTATTGGATGTGATCCAAGAACTTTCAAGAAGGCAATTTCCGATGCTGATTCTAATTTGTGGCTTGAAGCAATGCAGTCTGAGATTGACTCAATGCATTCGAACCAAGTTTGGACTCTTGTTAATCCTCCCAAAGGAATTGTTCCTATTGGATGTAAATGGATATACAAGAGAAAACTTGGCCTGATGGTAAGGTACTGACCTACAAGGCACGACTGTTCACGAAAGGTTACACTCAAAGGCAAGGTGTTGACTATGATGAAACCTTTTCTCAAATCGCAATGTTCAAGTCAATTAGAATCCTACTAGCCATAGACGCATGGTACGACTATGAGATATGGCAAATGGATGTGAAAACTGCGTTCCTTAATGGAAACATTAAGGAAGAGATCTATATGACGCAGCCTTAGGGTTTCACATCTGTGGGAAGTGAGCATAAAGTATGCAAACTTCAGAGATCGATCTACGGTCTCAAACAAGCATCGAGGAGTTGGAACCTGAGATTCGATGAAACAATTAAGGAATTTGGTTTCATCAAGAATCCCGAGGAGCCATGTGTGTATAAGAAGGTAGTTAAAAATGCTGTGACATTCCTTGTACTTTATGTTGATGACATTCTACTCATTGGGAATGATGTAGGAATGTTGCAGTCAACTAAAGTATGGTTGTCTAGTAGATTCTCGATGAAGGACATGGGTGAAGCATCCTATATTCTTGGAATACAGATCTATCGAGATAGATCGAAAAGGATGCTCGGACTCACCCAAGCTACCTACATCGATACCATACTCAAGTAGTTCTCTATGGAAGAGTCCAAGAGAGGACACCTACCTATGTGCCACGGGGTCACTCTATCTAAGTCTATGTGTCCGAAGACTGATGAGGAGATAGAGAGTATGACACGTGTGCCATATGCCTCGGCAATAGGTAGTATTATGTATGGCATGATCTCAACTAGACCGGATGTCGCATATGCTCTGAGTGTCACGAGCCGCTACCAAGCCAATCCTGGCCAAATGCATTGGAAGGCCGTGAAAGATATTCTTAAGTACTTACGAAGGACTAAGAATATGTTCATGGTCTATGGGGGTGGTGAACTGAAATTGGAAGGCTACACTGATTCTAGCTTCCAATGTGACGTGGATGATTCAAAGTCAACACCTGGATTTGTATTCATGCTCAATGGTGGTGCTGTCTCTTGGAAGAGTTCCAAGAAAGACACTATCGCGGATTCAACCACTGAGGCTGAGTACATCGCAGCATCAGCTGCTGCTAAAGAGGCGGTTTGGATAAGGAATTTATTCCAAGAGTTGGGCGTAATCCCTGAAGGAGTTGGTCCAGTCCCGGTGTACTGCGACAACACGGGTACAATTGCGCAAGCAAAGGAGCCTAGGTCTCACCAAAGATCCAAACATATACTGAGAAAATACCACATAATCCGGGATATTGTGGCTAGAGGTGACATAGCAGTCGAGAGAGTCGCCTCTGCAAACGACATTGCTGATCCACTTACGAAGCCCTTTCCAGGACCGTTGTTTGAAAAACATCGCGAAACAATGGTACTGCGTGTGATGAGTAGTTGGATTTAGGGCAAGTGTGAGATTGTTAGAGTAGATGCCCAACTAGCCAACTTGTGGCGTGTGGGTTTTATTGACTCTTTGTATAACAATCTTTATTTATGAAATTCGTATTGTTATATGGCATTCTTTATTTTCATTATGTTTTAATGTTAACATTTGTGTTGGATAAACACCTAGAATGCACCATAGTGTATGTTAGATGTGATAGTGGATATGATGGCTATCATGAAACACATCTAATGGTCACTGTAACGCCCCAAAATCCTTAGGATCATATTTATGCATTTCATAAATCATATGGGCCATTTTGGCAATTTTAAATATCATGTATCTGCTGAATTGTTGATTCCAGCAGGTAAGATTGCGCTGCGGCTGATTTCAGCAGGTAACTCCAAGTAGCAATGCACGAGCTGATTTTTAAATCGATTGGAAGATGTTTTAAGGAGGTGAAATGTTTTCTTAAGAGAAGGTTTGGTGTTTTACAAATTGAAATAATATGAGGGGGATTTTACTAAATTTTTAAGGTGTGTCATGCTTGATTTCTCAAGTAGCTTGCCACTAATCCCTTTCATATAAAAACCTGTTTTCAAAGTAAGATTTTCATCATTTGCAAAGAAAAGTTTTAAAGTGTTCTTCAAAGAAATCTCAGAAAAGTTAGTGTGTTGCTCAAAGGGAGGATTCCTGCAGGAAATTTGCTGTTGTTGCAAAGCTTCAAATAAGGCACGTAAAAGCTGATCTTCTTCTACACCATTTGAAGCATATATTGTGTTTTAATGGATCTGCTTGCCTGTATGTTATTGATATATTGAAAGTTCATGTTTGAAATGATTTAGACATGATAAGGAAGGAACGATGGGTTCGAAAATGATGTTTTGATGTTTATAATGCTTCCAGTATGTTTTTCAGAAAGTTTATGAAGTTTTATATGTACTGAGGATTCAAATTCATTTCCAGAAATGTTATGAAAGTTCTTCTTGCAGTAGCTGTAATATTAGAATTTGATAACTGTGTAATTGGTAGTTTCCAGTTGAATCATTGGTATGGTTTGATAGGCAACAGCTGATGGCATTGTTGTTGTTTTGATATTACAGATGAGGAGTTATGTATTCAGCAGCTGTATCTACTTGTTAAGATTCAGCAGCTGTATGGTTTTAGCGTTTATGAATGTTCTTCCTGTAGTTGTAATGTCGAAATTTGATGATTTTGTAATCAGTAGTTGTTAGTTGAATCAGTATAAAGTCTGGTTTAATAAGCAACGGCTGGTAGCGAAATCATTGTTTAGATATTACAAGCGTCTTCGTAAATTCCAGCAGATGCACTGTTCATCAGCAGATGCATTCCATAGCGATAATTCAGCAGTTGCTTTATTCGTTTTATTATTCCATCTGCTGATCACTCTAACGACATCGTTTCACTTTATACAAAGATCAGCAGGTATTCTTGTTATTTCATCTGCTGATCTTCCCAACGACATCGTTTGACTTTATACTTATTTAAAAGACCTCGCGACTGGATTCTTGTGTTGCGACTGGTATTGTTCTTTTCAGCAGGTATTAGTCTTGCGACTGGTTTTCTTTCAACCAGTTCCATTTTAATGATACGTTTGACAGTCGAATTCAATACTCAGTAAAGTTTTAAAATGGGAAGCAAATGTTTAAAATGATGAAACCCGATGTTTTACAGAAATGTTTAAAGAAAGGATTGTTAAGGAACAAAAGATGTTTTAGATTATGGCATAGACAGTTAAGGTCACCAAGGAAAAGGGTGAGCAGTTGTCGAAGATGTCGACTGCCCTTTCATATGAGCTATATGCTAAAACTGATATCGGGAGTCATTTTGATCAAAGTGCAAATTGGACCACATAGAACTTATATGCCATGATCAACTGAAAATGATATTGAACTTATTGAGAAACTGGGCTATCTTCCCCTGTTTCCGCCATTGAAATGTTTATGAAAATGATACTGTATATTGAAGTTCCTTAACGTATTTATTGTACAGATGTCTGCCTACGTTTTATGAACTTGTTACTACTCAGGGTTTACTTGCTGAGCCTTTAGGCTCACTAGTTTTTAAAATGGTGTAGGTACGACAACTGGTGGAGGAACAGCAGGTGCAACTTGAATCAGCAGATGGGTGGCGTTGTGTTTATCCAAGGCCTACGTTTTCCGTGTCTAAATTGTATTGTTTTGATTAGGTTGTACTGTGTTAAATCAGTAGCAATGGTTGTATATTTACATCGAATAGCAGCTGTTGTAAACCGCAATTGCAAAGTTATATGAAATACCCTGTTTTCCGCAAATGTTTTAGCAGTAGCGCGCGAACTTATGTACCTGCTGATCTTCGAATTGTCTGGTGTCTTGTTTCCTTTGAGTTATAAGAAATGCAGCTTATAACAAATTTTCTTTTAGCCCTTCTTTTATTCGAAAATTTTTATTTACCCCAATTCTCGTGGTCCCGTTGGGTTCGGGCGTCACAACATGGTATCAGAGCAACGTTCCTGAGATAAACACATGCACCATCTGCTGGATCAAAGTTCATCGTCTGTTCTTCTAAGTTGTGAGTTTATTTTCAGAGCATTGTTTTTATTATAAGCATGTTCTGATTTATGCATATGGATTATGGGCTATAGAATATAGAATGTCAGGAAGAGGACGAGGAAGAACTAGAAGCAGTATTCCTCTAAAAGAAACAGAGAGTGATAACAATGCTAACATCGCTCAACTATTAAGGATGCTGGTAGGACAAAATAACAACAGAGGAAATGACCAATCTTCCAGCAGCAGGGGACCAAGTAACGATGATCCCCAAGAGAAATTTAGGCGCCAGAAGCCTAAGGAATTTAGTGGAACTACTGATCCACTAATTGCTGAGAGTTGGATAAAATCCATGGAGGTTATTTTCGAGTACCTCCAACTATCTGATTTAGATAGGCCAAGGTGCGCTATCTGTCAGGCCTCGTGCTCACAACAGACAACCACATGCGGAAGCTATCAAAAAGTGGGTAAAATTTTCGCTTTTAGGCCCGACGGTTTGAAACACATAATTTAAAATACGACAATACGTAAAATAAGTTTACCAATTCAAAACAACCAACATCAAAGCATACATAAGTACAACATGTATCAAACTCCCCTACGGTGTCATGTCAAGCCAGTTTTGACAGATTGAAGCAAGCGCTGATTAAAGCCCCTGTTTTGACGATGCCAACTGATGAAATTTGTAATGTCAAGCCAGTTTTGACAGATTGAAGCAAGCGCTGATTAAAGCCCCTGTTTTGACGATGCCAACTGATGAAATTTGTAACGTGATATATACTGATGCGTCTAAGTTAGGACTAGGAGCTGTGTTGATGCAGGATCGTAAAGTTATTTCATACGCATCTCGAC
>KV015046.1:0-16375 GCA_001598015.1 Dorcoceras hygrometricum | reverse complement strand
AAATCAAGTTATGAAATGCATGAGGCTGTCAAGGAATCGGTAATCAAGACCAGTGTATCAACTGGCAAATCAACTCAAGTCGAGCCTCTATACCCACACAGTGTATCAACCGGGGAAATCATCGGTCCGTGATCTTCGGGGCCCGTCAGCCATCAAGCTCGGTGGTAGACACTCGAATCCGGCAGTCACCACTCCGATGATAGCGTTGGAATTTTCGGGCACGACACATCTGTCGGTCAGTCACAACGTGGCTCTCAATCAGGACATCAATCAATCAATCTGGCTCAAGATGTATGCATGAATGCCATTCAATAATCAATTCTAAATTCATACAATAACAATACGTGAAAACATAACATCAATAACCAACTCAGGTAAAATCTGTTCACGTAATTCAGCCATCAATTCAACATAGAATTCATAACACGAAATACAGCCATGTCCACGCTCAAAGCTATTAGAGGTGCTCAATTCGTACCTCTAATAGCTTAAATCTACCTCAACAAATTTCTCAAGGCACGATACAACTCAACCTGCACAAATCTGCCCCTCGCTGGTCACGTCCAACACAGCAGGCACTTCCTGGAAGCTGAAATCTGTACAAGGCATCTAATATTTTAGCTCAAATATGATCCTCTACACAAAATTTCCTACGGCCAAGAACCTAACTCTGGTTCTACCTCTAAACAAAGTTCTAGCAGCTAATACTAAGCTTAGAACAGCAGGAAATTCTGACCCAAAAGCTAAAGAGAGCTGAAGAAGTCTCGAGTTTCACTTGGCGAAGATAATCGAACAACACTACTACTTCACGATCCTCTCCAAGGTCGAACTACAGCCTCAAATGGGTAGCAATCGAAAGAGCAACTCAAGGAGAATCCAGCGCCACCAATCTCGTTCAAAACAACGGCTGGAATCGACAGAAATCTAGGAAAGAAGTGTTCGGGTGAACAGTAGCTATCGAGGGTTTGAAGATGGAGATAAGAAATATCGGGTGGGAAATGCTCTAAGTGTCGCTCAACACTTATATATATGAATCTCCATACAACAACTGATGTTCCCATAAATCAGACGTCAGGTAATGCTGCAGTGGAAATCTTACAACTGAATCCACGTTTCCCTTCAATCAAATCAGTTGATATAATCAGATGTTACACTACACAACGAGAAATCAAAACGACGCCGTACCAACTAATCAAAACGACGTCGCAGCGCTCCAACAGCTGAGGACAAATCTCTCGCGAAACAACCAACAGCTGAATCTAAAATAATATCAAAACGATGACGTATCAGGGTTCCCGCTAACAAAGGGTAAACGACATCGCCTCACTATCAGCAGTTGGTCACTCAAACCAACAGCTGATCACTCTACTGAATCAAATCCCTTGCAAAGGCAACGGCTGATTAGCGCTAGAACATCAGCAGTCAACTCCTCAGGGTTGACCAACACGTGGCGTCATCTCGTTCAATCTCACGTCCGCGCAACAACTGCCAACAAATTCCTCTCCAGCTGATGACCAACACTTGACAGCTGCTCGCACACGCGTTAACGCTAACTACTGCTTCCCGCTACACACTCACTGCTGAGTTGACTAGTGTTGACATCTTATTACGCCACTGCTGAAATACCAATAGCTGAATTGCCCGCAATCCTTCGCATAAAAACGTTGCTGGCTTTACTTCTCCCAGCGATAAACGTTACTGGTGAAACACTACTGGGATCATTTCCCGCTAGCAAAATGCAACAGCTGAACTCCAATTCCAGAAGTCTGAACTTCACAAACCAAACTTCACTACAATTCCTCAAAATCTGAAATTCGAAATCCCTAAAATCTCGTGACTAATCCTAAGCAAAACTGATTAATCACTATTCGAATTTCTCAATCCTCACATATTCAATGTGTCTGGTAACATTTATTATCGTTACATCCAAAAAGTATTTATAGAGAAGAAGAGAAGCTGTGAAGGGGGTTACCGAACGCCACGAAATTACTCGAACATTCAAAAGCTACCCACGTTCTTCACAGAAGCGAAGTTCATCTTGAACCAGCTCAATTGAGTGACACACGCATATATTGTTCAATTTTTTTTGTGTCACCAACTCTTCCTCACACACAATGTAGACTTGAGTTTGATTTGTAAATCAGAGACAGTGAGTATCTGAGTGCTAGGATAGCACAACCAGCTGAGTGCTGGAAGTATTATGATACGAACCAGGCTGCGGGTCACGAGAGTGGGTTTGTACAAGAGTTGTATAAATCAAAGCCTTCTAGTGAAATCCTTCCCGCTGTGGAAGAAGGGGAGATGTAGGAGATATTGCTCCGAACTTCCAGAAACAAATCTCTTGTCCTTTCTACTTTTACTTATACGCATTTGCTTAAAATTGTTCAGCTGCTTGAATCGCGTTTATTCCGCATAAAACTACTTTATTATGCGAGACAACAGTATCACTGAGAAATCTTCTCAGCTGGTCACTCGGCTGGAAGTTGGCTTTGAGCTGTAAAACTTTCGAATCAATTTCTCAAATTAAAAATCAGTAAGGAGTTCATTCACCCCCCCCCCCTCTGAACTCCCAAATTCACTTTTCGGTTTTAACAATATATATTACAAGAGCAGAGCACAAGCAGGGAGGTATGAATCGATGATGAGACGGAGAGAGTGTTGTGCAAATGCCGAACATTAAACAAGAAGAACGCACAACATAGTGCTAGTCGCAAGTTTGCACACTCTGTGGCAGCTGGTGTGCAAACTGGTTCAGTGCCCAAGTGTGAGTTGGTGCACTGACCAAATGTTTAAAAAAAATATCAAGTCGATAGCACAAGTCTTGAGAAGACATCAGATAACCAGCTCGAAAAGGAGCACTTCCCAGTGTGTGAGATTTTATATTCGAGATATTGAGCGTACACTATAGATCTCACACACGATTCACTCATATATTCGAGAGTTGAGAGAAACAGAAAAATGAGTGAATCAAAACAAAAACTCTCATTGTAGTCTTTGGATAGAGACGTTAAACAAGCCTATGTAGCCTCTCACTGAGGCGTAAAAGAAGTGTAGTTAGACACAACTTGCGGGCTGGTGTGCATAGGTGGCTAGGAGTTCTTGCAGTTGCAGGCTATTGGATCGGGTTGCAGTGGAGGCCGTTGTAATCAAAATCTTCTAGTGGATCCTTCCCGTTGCGGAAGAAGGGGAGACGTAGGAGATTCGGCTCCGAACTTCCATAAATAAATTGCAGCGTATTTCTTTACAACTTCTGTATTTACATTTACGCATTGCATATTTGATAATTGTGCGTTAAACAAGCCTATGTAGCCTCTCACTGAGGCGTAAAAGAAGTGTAGTTAGACACAACTTGCGGGCTGGTGTGCATAGGTGGCTAGGAGTTCTTGCAGTTGCAGGCTATTGGATCGGGTTGCAGTGGAGGCCGTTGTAATCAAAATCTTCTAGTGGATCCTTCCCGTTGCGGAAGAAGGGGAGACGTAGGAGATTCGGCTCCGAACTTCCATAAATAAATTGCAGCGTATTTCTTTACAACTTCTGTATTTACATTTACGCATTGCATATTTGATAATTGTGTTTAAAAACTGTTAATAAGCTTTCGATTTTCAAAGAGTGGTTCAAGTTATTGCTGCAAGATTTTCAATCTTACTTGATCTACTTCTCGGTGCACAAATATTTCAAGAACACTGAGTTATTGCAGCTCAAAATTTAACTAACCAGATCGCACGCGCTCCAGACCAAGCTCGCAGAGCTGCTGGTCGAATTCATACGCGATCCGGTTCCCCTGTTGCGTGCTGGTTTTGAAACGAAATTTTTTCAAATGTACGCAACTTGAGGGTTTGGTGCCTAAAGCTATGTAAGCTTACGTGAGTTGTATCGTGCACCCCCCAAAATCGATCCTATCATAATTTTTAGTGTTACCACTTATTTAATTTAATATTATTAATGAAACACCATATAAAAATTTCCAAATGACTTGAATGTGGATTATAACAGTATGCAGGACAGTCAACATGCATCATTATGCTCAATAACTTATTAGTGTTACTTATTTAATTTAATATTTTTAAAAGAGTTAAAATATTTTTTCTTATTATATTTGAACATAATTTATACAATCAGAACATACCTTTCAAACAAAGTTATTCAAAAGTTTCCTATTAATTTAACGGGGTTTCACATGTAAGTCATCATAATGAATGGGCCAAAATGAAACTAACCAGTATGGGCCATCAGTGAGCCAGAGAAACTTTGACCAGGCCGAAATATGAGCCCAATTCAGGTTCATATATCATTCTCAGTCGGCACTCCACATCTCCAAAACCCTAAAACGGCAGCAAGGTACCCTCGTCTTTTATCATTTTTTTTGTGCGGAATTCACAATTTTTGGCTGCGATTTCTGAATATAGCCTAGTCAATTTACTTAATTTGCAGTAATACTCTGTTAGGGTTTTGGGTAGCATCTGGTTCAAATGGCTCCCGCGAAAGGTGATTTTTTTTCCTCATTTGCGATACCATGTTTCTTAATAAGTTGTCTGTCAGAGAAGGAATGCTTTTTCTTTTTGGGTTTCGATGTTCAATGCAGCCACACATTAATTAAAGATGCAGAGGATTTACTTGGTTTTCATTTGTGTAAATTTTGGGGACGGGGAGGAGAGTTGTTCCATATGTACAGCCCTTCATGTTACTTTTTACTTGTTGATTTAAGTTCGAATTTGGTGGTTCTATATTGCTGTTGGCTTAGTGGAGGATATATTTTGATTTAGATACGGAGAGAATGCTTTCTCGTCGTGGTGTTAATATATTCGTTGGTCAAGTCTGGTTTTCTGTTTCAGACAAGAATCGATTATGAAAGTTGTATTCTGAGGAAGGATTAAATATTTTCTTGAAAAAAGAGCCTTGTGGTGGTGGTGGTTTAAGAATTAGAAGTGCGCATTGCACCGTAAATTTTTTTAAACTACACCAACCAGAGAATTCTGGTCTGTCCGTTAGGCATTGAACTAGCCTTGTTGAAACTTGGAAATATACCGCGGCCAATACTCCATTCCTGTTACCATTTTTTTTCTCTGTCGTACTATGCTTAGTTGATATTAGTATATTTCGTTGGCACTAACAAGTGACCGTGTGGTATTAGAAGAGCAAGACACATTGAGGCTTGTAAGTATCCTAGAACCTAAGCATCTGTGAAGATTCATTAAATTCAAAGCAATATGTACAGATTATTTATAAAACAAATTATAGTCAATAGTTGTCCACTATCTTGCACTTCATCGTGGATATATTATCTCTTCACCAGAAACTTTCTTAAAAGTGGCCTTATATCTTTAAAGCACATCGGGAGTTGGGCTTTACGCTTTTTTAAGGTACGGGCTTCATCATAAGACCATGTCTTATCTTGTATCGAGCAGCAAACCAAAGCCTTGAGCCTAGGGAGATGCCTGTGGGTTTTAATAACCAGATTTCAGCGATCACATGATTACATAACTAATTGTGGTCACCATATTATGATATCTTTATTTATTTGTTTGTATAGCTGATTCGACAAAGAAGTCAGACCCGAAGGCTCAGGCCTTGAAGACTTCCAAGGCTGTAAAAGGCTCTACTACCTTTAAGAAGAAGTCCAAGAAGATTCGCACCAAAGTTACATTTCATCGTCCAAGGACATTGAAGAAGGACAGAAATCCCTAAATACCCTCGCATTAGTGCCCCTCCCCGCAACAAACTTGATCAGTACCAGATTCTGAAATATCCTCTAACCACTGAGTCTGCAATGAAGAAAATCGAAGACAATAACACTCTAGTTTTCATTGTTGACATTCGTGCCGACAAGAAAAAGATCAAGGATGCTGTCAAGAAAATGTATGACATTCAGACCAAGAAAGTGAATACCCTTATCCGGTAAAAAAAAATAGTTTCACTGTTCATGGTTATATATCTACATGTGTTCTTTCTCAATTACAGTGTGCTAACCTTAGGGTGTGCTGGGTTTTGCTTCCAGTGTCTTCGGAGGTTATTTTGACAGATTTTTTTGAAATGTTTTGGGAATGAATTTCATGATTGGTTTCTTTTTCAGAAAAGCAATCTTGACTGCAGTGTTAATTGCGTTTTTCTTTGAAAAGGATGGATAACTTGGTGGATTTTGGGATATAAAGAAAATTTGAATCAAATAGTAATTTGTGAGATGAGTTTTTAATGAAGAAAATGAAAATGAGGTAAAATGTCGATTTCGGTTTCATCTTGGCTTCGAAGGTTAGAAATTATGTTTTGGGAACAAAACCAAAATATCTTTTTGTTTCCAAGTGCTAAATCTGATTCATAGTACTGCCCATTTTATGGATTGTTTATATTAATGTTCTGGATCCCGTCACTAGTAATAGTATACCCTGTTGGATATTATTATGGCTGCAAGTGAAGTACTGACTTGAGTAAGCTACAAGTTGCTTGAGCACTAATATAAAATATTTGGATGCATTTTTTGTCAGTAATCAGTTGAGCTCGAGCTCAACTGATGCTCTAGGTATTTGATCATGTCAAGCTCGAGCTCAAACATTTCGAGTCAAGCGTGGGCTAGAAATTCTGCATGCAATCAAAGCTCAAGTTTGAGTAATTACTTTGTTTAACCCGAGCTTGAGTAGTGCCACTCGAACAGTCAAAACTTGACTCCGAGAGTACATAAAATACCTGACTCTCTCTAACCTCGATGGTATATCCAAATTAATTTATAATTGCCCTCATGATATTGTTATCCCATTGCAGGCCGGATGGAACTAAGAAGGCTTACGTTAGGTTGACTCCCGACTATGATGCGTTGGATGTCGCCAACAAAATCGGGATTATTTAAACAGCCATTTTCCCCAGTTTTGCGGTTTTATGCCTTTTTCCTTCTGTTGAACCCCAAACACTATGAATGCTATGTATAACAGATGGGCTTAATATATTTCACTAATTTATCTTGCCGGTTTCTTTATTTTCCTGTAGTTATCACAAACTTTTAACATCCAAATGTTATGATTTTTATTCTTATTTTTCAAGCTCTCCACCCAGTTCTCGCCTGGTTGCCACAAATGTTTCATGCAAAGCTAAATTGCTAGTTGGGTCTGCGTAGGCATCAAACTTGAATAATGTAAACAAATTGACCTCATGTATTATGTGTAGTGTGGAAAATATGATGCGAGCACTTGAGTTAACAGAATACAACTTTATGAAACTATAGCTAAATTGTTTCTTGTTAAAACACATGATGTATTGTCACTATTAATCAAGATTTGAATTGGATATGTTAATAGATTGTAACCTTTTAAGTAAAACTAATGGCTATTTGAACTCTTTTTATTTGTAAAAGTGTGTCTTGGATATGTTGAATATGGTATGGTCGGAGTCCTATGATGACTTAATAGTTGAACCGGGCGAAGCTGTAGGTATTATGGCAAGTTAATCAATTGGAGAATCTAGTACAATGTTAATAGTAAGAACTTTTTATACCAAGCAAGTACTGTTGAACATGTGTGAGCCCTTTTTAATGGAAAAAACAAATTTATGGGGTGTATTCAATCAATGATATTTAATTATTTTTATAGGTTTCGATGAATTTTAAAAAATCAGAGGTATTCAATTTACACATTTATGAACTCCATAAAAGTTTGGTGGTATAGAAACTAGATTTTCATGGAATTTTAAAAAGTCAAGTGGTATTCAATATCAACTTTTTAAAACTCCATAGAAATTTAAAGGTATCCAACTTTATTATAAATTCCGTGTAAGTTCTATGAAATCCTCTATGTACAAACTATAAAGTCATATATACAATAACAAAAACTAAAAAAATTCTTTTCTTTTCACCCTTGAAATTTGGTGACACTTTTATCTCATACTCAAATTTATTTACTTTGCTCTCTCTTCAATATTCAATTACTTCCAACTATCACAAAATTTCATACTTTTTCGTTATTATATAACTGAAAAATTTATAAATCCTAAATAATAATTTTTCAATAAGTTATATATATATAATCGTGAATAATATATATAGTATTTGATATATTAGAAGTTGAGATGCAATAATAATATATAGTAGTAAATATTATATATTTTACGGTCATGTTCGCTTTTATTTTTATTTTTTACATTATTTACTTTTCTTATGCCTATTTATTCTGCAATATCAAAAATCAAGTTTTATTTGTTAATTCCTTCCAAACATAACATAATTTTTTACTTTCTTATCATTCTAAAGTATGTACATATTTAGTTTATATTTAAAAAGTCCACACAAAAATCTCTTAAAAACTAATGAATTCAATAGAATTCTTTTTACAACTTCATGAGATTCCACCAAATTTATAAAAATCTATCAACTTTACAAAAGTTTAAAATTTAAAAAGTCTAAATACAGCGCAGAGAACAGCTTAGAGCGAATACAGCGTAGATAACAGTTTAAAGCAAAGACAGCGCAGAGAACAAGTCAGACTGCACGAACAGCTTTCAGCTTAGAGCATATAAGCTTTCAAATCAGAGCGTCAAGAGTTCATTTCTCATGTCAGTATTTATATGATCAATTTACAAATCAGCTAAGAGGAACGCCTTTTCAAATCAGCTTAATATTGGGTATCAGATCAGACTGAAAAAGCTTCAGCTCAGTAAAGACAACTCAGATAGTTTTTGGATCAGATCGCATGAACAACTTACAGATTTCACGTATCAACTCAGAGCACACAAACTTTCAGATCGCGCATATACCGAACAGCTCAGAGCATACAATACTCAAATTAGATGTGAATCTATCATATCAGATTACAACGAACCAAGCACTATATCACTTGTTTTGATTATTTATTCTTAAACTTTTATAGAGTTGATAGTTTTTTATAATCTTGAGATTATACTAGACGTTTTGTAGAGTTGATAGATTTTTATACTAGATATTAATCTAAAGTTATTTGTTTTGATTATTTATTATTATTAAAAAACATAGTCTTGAATTGATTTGAACATTGAGTTTTGCGCATTAAATAATATTTTGTTATTAATATTTATTGAGATTCCTTTATGCAGTAAGGTAATGAAAGATTTATTTTAAATGGAAAAATGTTATATATTTATAAGTTCAAACAAAATCATTATAAAAATTAAAATTAAAAAACTTATAAATTATATTAAAAAATAATCCATAAAAACTCTCTACAAATCCATAAAAATCTCTCTAAAATCTATAAAAGTTTAATGGAGTCCATTAAATTCTTTTTATAACTCCATGAGATTTAATGGAAGTCTACAAATTTCTATCAATTCCACAAAAGTCTATCATTTAAAAAAAGTCAATAAAAATCATTAAATCTCTAGATTGAATACACCCCCATTAGTGAGGATTTGGTTCATTCAACACATACATGTCATGGCCATCCCACGTTTCTATGTCTATAAGCTTCTAGTCTACTTGACAAGAATGAGTTAGACTAATTTTTCACGACAATCTTTTACAAACTTATTAACTAATGCTAATATTATCAACTGATCAGAATATTTTTATTAGACCACGATTTTTAATTTATCGAGCTCATCATTATTATATGGCTTTTTGTAAAAAATAATATAAAAAAACGAAATTTAAAACTATAACAATTGAGGGGGATTTGTAAATGTATTACGATCCGAGATTTGAAATCTTGGATTACTCTCGGATTCTGAAAAGTTGCACGCGTGCTTCACGGAAATGCACGTTTTTTTAAATTTATTTTGTCAGAATCCGAGGTTTCAAACCCCGGATTCTACTTGTATAAATTCGTTCACCCCTGCCCTTTTTCCTCGCTCATTTCGTTCGTTTCTTTCGTTCGTTTCTCTCCTCAATTCTCGCCGTGCGTCCTTCCCTTTTCTCTTCATTTCCTGCGTCTTTCGTCTGCTATGATTTGAGGTAATTTTGTTTATTTTTTAATTATGTTTAGTAATAGATATGCTTAGTTTTAATTTATTTACATTTTATGTTTAGCGACGATATTAATAATGATTATTAATTGATGTTAGATTTTTTTGTAATTGATATTGTTTATTATTCGAAATATTTTTATTAATTGATATATATTTTGTAATTGATATATGATTAGGTTGAAATAATTTTTATAGATTTCGTATAAAATAAATATAATGATAGTAACATAATTATGAAATAGCTAAAATTATAGTCTTTACGTAATTTTTATTCCGAATATATTTATTAATTGATTAGAACATGTATTTTGTAATTGATAGTACTGTTAATGGTTAAATTAATTGTTTTACAAATATTTAGTTGATACTTTGTTTAGATTTAATATTAAATAAAAAATAATGTTAGGAGTGGAATTATGAATCTGCTAAAAAATTTAGTCTTTACATGATTATGAAACTAATATTTCGAAATAAAATATCTTCTTTTCCATTTGAGAGGAAATCGAAATTTATGAAGGATAATTAGGGGAGATTCACTTTTATATCATGTGGGACAATAATAATGATATTTTGATTAAGGAAATTTGTTAATTTAATTTCCTTGGTTTCCACTAACAACCCAATCTATATCTCCCTCCAATCCAAATATGTGGTACACCCCATTTAGATTCCTTGCATTAATGAACATTATGTCCCCTCTTTATTGACACCATTATCATGTCATGTTAAAATTCGATTCATAAATATCCTCATATAAGTGAGGTTCGGGATGACGTCGAGGATTTGGTTAGTTTAGAGGTGGAGATGAAGTTTAATTTCTACTTCAACATAAGCATATTTTTTGATCGGTATCAATGAATTTAGTTATTGTAGGATGGCCGAGATCGTCTATAATGTGTTATATTTATGCGATGGTCATATTTCGAACAACATCGCTTCCAATGATATGGATATAGTCATTCCACCACGACGATCAGATAAATCGTTATGGGCAGTGATGAGAGCTGGAATTCACCTTCGTGTCCACCTTCGTCTTGCTCATATGGGCTTCTATGATGTTGTACAATGTGGGCCCATAAAAAATTTTGATAATCATTTGATTACGGTGCTGGTGGAGAGATGGAGACAAGAAACTCACACTTTTCACCTTCTTGTGGGCGAGACCACCATAACGCTTCAGGATGTCGCGATGATCTGGGGGTTAAATATTGATGGATTGCCCGTCACCGGCAGGGATACATCTTACAGTAAACCAGAGTTACTGCAGTGATGTACACGTTTGTTGGGCTTCACTCCTGAAGCTAATCGAATTAAAGGTTCCCACTTGTATCTTACCACTCCGAGAGACCATTGTTTGCATTATGTGATCAACGACTACAGAACTGAGGAGCAAGTGACACAATATTCTCGTTGTGTTGCATTGCTTATTATTGGTGGTTGCATGTTTTTTGACTCAGAGAGTTCTGCTTTTAAGCTTATGTATTTACAATTTTTTGAAGATATCATATGGTAAATAGCTGGGGTTCTGCTGTGCCTGCATACTTGTACAGAGAGTTATGCAGCACTGCCATGGGACAAAAGGTGGACTTATGTGGACCCGTACATCTTCTTCAGGTATGATTGCACCGTTGTATTCATCAACTTAAATATATTATTCGATGACTTGTAATTTAATACAATGTTGTTGCAGATTTGGGTATGGTCGAAGATCACCGTAATTTGTCCAGATAGAGAACAACAATGCTCAACGGTGCCGGAGCATGCTGCAGATGCACTTCAGGGTCTACCTATCCCACCATATGGCGCATCGTATATTTTTCTTATATCTATTTAGTTTGATGCATTTTTTAATTACCTTAAAAATACTAATCATTCATATTGTAGGTGGAAGCGTGTGTTCTCGTGACACATACCGTACGTCATTCCTTACGTACCATGAGAGACATGGTTGACCGGTTGGTAGAGGGACAGGTAACCTTAATTACTAAATAATTCATCAGTACAATATCATCTATGAAACAAAATTTATATCACTCAGTATTATTTTGTTATTTCTTCCACGGTTTAAATGGATTGTTTACGAGATGGACTCACCGGAGTTCAATGTCTTTCTAGATGGACAACATTTTCATCTTTGTCGGTTGGCATGTCCGTTGATTAATTATGATATTGTTGAGATGTGTGAGGAATCAGATTTTAGATTAGTGATTAATCGATTTGATTTGGGAATAGTCGCGTAGATTTGAGGGTTTTAGGAGAGAAATCTGATTCCAGTAGGAATTTCGGCGTTAGTGTTCAGCTGTAGCGCTAGTTGATGAAGTCTGATCAGTCGTTGATGGCGCGGGAGTAATACGCCGTCGTTTCGTGAAAATCAGACGTAGCGCATTTCAGACGTCAACGCAAGTCAACGGTACTGTAGCGAGTGATGATACGTTGTCGTTTCGCTAAATCAGCAGTAGCGCTTGAAGAGGAATCTGCTATCAGCTGTTGCGTTGTGAGGAATTTGATATAGTTGGTGACCAGCCGATGGTTTGAGTAACCAACTGTTGTTGGAGAGGCGACGTCGTTTTGTTAAGTTGAAACGTAGCGTTTTGAGTGTAACGCTTTTGTTCAGCTGTTGGCAGCAATGATGACGTATCCCTTATTCTGAGCCCGATATTTCTTATCTCCATTCTTCGAATCCCATGATAGCTATTGTTCACCGTAACTATTCTCCCATCGATTGCCGTCGTTCTCCACCGTGGTTTTGAGCGATTTTGGTGGCGCTGGATTCCTTGTGAGTTGCTCTTCCGATTGTTACCCAGTTGAGGCTGTAGAACGACCTTGGAGAGGATCATGAAGTTGCTGGTTTCTTCGTACAGTGGAATTTTATAGTTCTTCCGCTGGTTTCAGCTTCTGGGTAAGGAATTCCTACTATTCTAAGCTTAGTATGGACTGTTAGTACTTTGTTTAGAGGTAGAACCGGATTCGAGTTCTTGGCCGTAGGAAATTATGTATTGAAGTTCAGATTTGAGCTAGATATGAACTGAGTATGAGTTTCCTTAACAGATTTGAGATTCAGGATAGCTTCTGCCGTGGTTTGAAGGAGCCAGGTGAAAGCTGGTTGGTGCTGGTTGGAATTGCCGCGCCTTGTTATATCTGTTTAGGTATCAATCAGCCGTTTGAGGTACGAATTGAGCAGATTTAGCAGCTTTGAGCGTGAACATGGCTGTGATTGATGTTGTGAAATCTGTTGATATGCTTCTGTGATTTACGTGATACATCTTGTGAATTGATTAAGTTCACGTATTGAATTGTATGCACTGTGTATTGAATATTGAATGGCATACATGCATACATCTTGAGCCTGATTGACAGATTGATTGATGACCTGATTTAGAGCCACGTTGTGACTGGCCGACAGATGTGTCGTGCCTGAAAAGTCCAACGCTATCATCGAAGTGGTGACCGACTGATTGGTTGTGTCTGAATACCACCGAGCTGTGATGGGCTGACGGGCTCTGAAGATCACGGACCGATGATTTCCCCGGTTGATACATCGTGCGTGGTATAGAGGCTCGAATGAGATGATTTGCTAGTTGATTCACTGGTCTAGCTATCTGACCCTTGATAGCCCTCATGCATTTCATGGCATTGATTATAGCATGTTGCATTTTAGCTGTTTTGATAGCTCTTCGTACTGAGGCTTGACCTCGTATTTCTTTTCCTGCTTTTGTGTTGTTTGGGTCTGTGTTACCCATTTGCAGGATCTTCAGGTAACCAAGCTGGACAGAGTGGAGCGCCAGCTGGTCGATCCCCGTTTCCTTGAGTCCCAGTCTATTTTTATTATGTATTGAACCAGGGGATGCCCTGCGTCTTTATGTATTTTGGGGATCGTTGATGATTGAGATTTGTCATTACCTGTTTTATATGGGTTTGAGCCAACTCGTATTTTGAGTATTGATATTTTGATTGTATGTTTTGAGTTCAGGACCATATTATTTCGAAAAATTTTTAAGCCCTGTTTTACGCTTCCGTGATTATGTGCTTAATTGTGCTGTAATCTTGTGTGATTAGCACGTGGCCTGACATTTTTGGTATCAGAGCTTAAACTGGGATAAGATCGATTTTCTTTGATCACACTCGAGTCTAGGCACAGAGTTTTGATTTGATTTTGTAATGCCCGGGATTATAGACTTGATGATTTTGAATTTTCAGATTGTAGCTTTTGGATGAAGTAGTGTTGATCAGTAGTTGCGTTAAACCAGTCGTTGTGTGGATCAGTTGTTGTGTTAAATCAACTGTTGCTGAGAGGAGCTTGCGACTGGGTAATCAGTAGTTGCATTGTATCTGCTTGCGACTGGGTAACCAGCTGTTGGTTGAGGAACAGTTGCTGTTGTAACGTAGCGTTTTGAGTGTTGCGTCTGGTACCAGTCGTGAGGGATTTGTTGCATGGTTTGATCCAGCTGCTGGGTTAGGAGATCAGCTGTCAACAGAGAGTATGACGTATTCATTACGATGTCGTTTAAATTATTTCGCACGACCATTCGCTGATGGTGAGGTGACGTCATTTTGATCAGTTGAAACGCAGCGTGTTGATTGTAACGCTGGTGGCAGCTACTGGCAGCAATGGGGACGTATCCCATACGTCATCGTTGGGTAATTTAGTGAAACCAGCTATTGGCAGAAAAGATGACGCAATTATTTACGTCATCTGAATTGTTTCGCGTTTCAGCAGTTGATCAAGTTGAGAGAATCTGTCATTAGTTGTTGGCGCGCAGCGGCGTCTTTTTCATTTGTTGACTTGACGTCGTTTTGAGGCGCGAAGAGAAATAAAACGTTGGATGGTTGCTGCTGATTCTATCGAAAGGAAAAGCTGGTATCCGTTGAGAATAAACGTTGGTTTCTGTCGTAAGATACTTACTGTAGCAATGTCTGTTTTGTTTAAAACATCAACTGGTATCTGGTTAGCGATATGTATGAATACAAGAAGATGTTCAAGCGGTGTGTACTATCGTATTTTGGTTGATAAATACTCAGCATGACACGTGGAATTTATAGAGATTGCATGGGGAACTCTGCAGATAACAGAGATCTTATTCTATAAATTAGATTGAATTCAAAATCCTGGTAACGACTGTTACAGATATCAGAATTCGATTCTGTAAATTCTCTGGGATTCTTGTAACAAGAAGTTAGAAGTGGTAATTGAAGCAGTTCCCAAAATAGAGATAAACGAAGGTATAATTTGACATTGAGAGTCAGGGATTAGAGTACTCGAGAATGATATTTCTTGAGTTATCCCGACAAACCACATACTTGATTATTGTTCTTGATTTAGAACTTGAGGTTATCTGTGTGTCGATCCATCACAGGTCTTTATTTTGATACGAATATGATGATACGAAGAGAAAATGAATTGATTCTAATGCCAAGGTCTGAGGTGATCTTATTTTCGAAGTCAGAGTGATTTCGTTAGATGGATATCCATGTCAAGATTGTATACGAATCTTGATGGCGTTGATGTGAAATGGAATCAATTCTTTATCCGGCTGTTGTTTCGTTTTGTATGTGTACATAACAACAGGAGGAAAGAATTGAGTTGCTGGGACAGGGGTAGCAAGAACCTAGAAGAAGGACGACAAACGAAAAGACTAGGAACCTGCTGTTAGTTTAGTTTCAGGACAAATAATAGATAGTATTTGATGTATCTGGTTTTGTATTTAAGGAACAGATTTTGTACCAGTGAATACCAGGTGTATTAACCTTTGTATCGTTTTGATTTCTTTAGGAATGAACAGTTTTTGGTGACCACTAGCTGTTGTCAGCTTCCGTGGATAGCTGCTGACAGCAACCTTCGCTTCCCATAGCGTAATATCTGTTGACAGATACCTACTGTTCATCAGTGACCTACTGTTTTAAAAAAAAATGTGTACGCATAAAACCAGATTCTACTTAGTACACTTATTGATTTAATTAATCGCCCATAAGATGATATTAGAGTAATTGTGGGAAGAGAGTCTCACATCAGGTGGTATCAGAGCATCACTAAGTTCTTAGATTAAGCTAGATGAGCGTGGTAGATCGAGTCTTTTGATTGATTTATGATTGATTACATGCTCGCATGGCATATGTCTTACTGTTTGAATTTTGTATCGCATGATTGTGTGATGAAATGGTAAGAGTATGCCGGACAGGCTTACGAATTACATGCTCTGTGAAGTGATTAGTAGCATGTATTGAACGAAGTATGAATCAGAACTCGATCTCTTGAAAAGCAGCACATTCGTGTGTGCTAATTAGAGGAGGGACTGAGATTTGTTATCGATATGATGAGGAATTATGAACAAATCTGTTTGATTCTTAGATATGCCTCCTCGACGAACAACTACCCAGCAGACAGGAACTGTTCCGCAAACAGAACAGGGTAGTACCTCGACTGATGCATTGAATGCCACAGCAACTCCGATGGAAACAA
>KV015045.1:2830-25450 GCA_001598015.1 Dorcoceras hygrometricum | reverse complement strand
CGGGATCCGGATCCGTCGCTAGTGCCAACACTATTCCAGGAGTTTATCAATTGATTCTAATCTTTTGATTTTATGTGGTATTCTCCTCAGACGTTGATCTTAATGAATCATTCTTAGCCTTTAGCTTACTAAGCTCAGTCCTTAGATTTCCTGATTCCCAAAGCTGTGAAAAGCTTGGTTCATTTGACCTAACTGTCAAGCTTTTGCTTTTATGACTTCCCCAAATGTTTTTGAAATAATGTTATACGCATGGACCATCTCGTTAAGTGCAGAGATAAGGTCATCTCGTGTAAAATCAAAATTCAAGAAATCAAGTACCTCGTCACTGTCATCTACCATCAGACAGTGTACTTCCTCATCGCCTTCGGTTGAGTAACTACCAGATGTGCTCTCATCTGATATGGATTTGGACCATCTGCTGCCACTTTCTTCAGCAACCAGAACTTTATGATCATTCTTCTTGTAAGTTTTCATAATGGCTCTTTTCAGCCTCCGATCCGATGACGTCTTGTCATCCTTTGGCTTTGTGCAATTTGCAGTAAAATGTCCAGACCTGTCACAATTAAAACATTATTGGTCAGTAGTGGTCTTTTCAGGCCTTTGAGCTTTATTTGAAAAGTAATGAGAGGAAGATCTTCTTATGAAACGCCCAAACTTCTTAACGAAGAGGGACATGGTGTCATTGCTGATCTATTCTGTGAATATTTGAGGTTTGTCCTCAATTACAGCAAGCGCCTTCACTGGTTGAGAAGTTTATGCTTCCTCTTCTGTTCCGTTCACTAGCTCGAACTCACATTCCTTCAGATAGGAAAATAAGACATATAGCTCAAGCTTGTTCAGGTCCTTAGACTCTCTCATGGTCATTGTTTTGATATCCCATTCATTGCACAGAGATCTAATCACCTTTAGGACGACATTCCTATTGGTGTATATTTTTCCAAGTGATACGAGCTCAATCACTATACTGCTGAATCTTTCATCAAACTCAGCCATAGTCTCTCCTGCCTTCATTTTAATGGAATCAAACTTCTGCATAGCAACAGTGAGCTTGTTTTACTTTGTCTGCTCATTGTCTTCACAGAGTTTTGTTATCTTATCCCAAATTTCCATTGCAGTAGAGCACATCTTGACCATGATGAACATGTTTTTCTCCAGCGTCTTAAAGATGATGTATTTGGCCACGTTGTCAAGGTTTCTTTTCCGCTTATCCTAGGCATCCCAATCATATCTGAGCTTTTCGACCATGTGTCAGGCCTCGTGCTCACATCAGAGACAAAACACACAAAAACATGCGGAAACTACTAAAAAGTGGGTAAAATTTTTGCTTTTTGGCCTGACGGAAAGATAATATAATTTAAAATACAGCAATACTCAAAATATATTTATCCCAGTTACACAAAACCAACAAAGGCTACAAGCCCACGACATACAGTACAGCAGAAACATGTATCAATACCTGACAACAACCACAACTGAGTATACCGGACTCCAACAAAAGCACAGGGAATCCCCTGGCTAACTGCACTGATACATAAATATATGTTATACGCTACTGGGATACTCTAACCACCTCCTGGGGCACCTCTAGCTGGGTCAGCACCACGACCAACTGCATAACCTGGGAAACCTGAACAACAACAGGCAAACAAACAAACCAAGCCCCAGAGGGACATGGGGTCAAACCCCAGTACGGAGAGAAACTCAAACAGCTAAAGAAACAGCATAAGATAAAATGCAGATGCAATGCAGGAAATCAAGGCTACAACCAAACATCGGGAGCCAAAGGGATTCCAAGGACTGCTCAGCAAACCGAAATCAAGTGCCATTATATGAGGTGTGAGAGCTACTCACTCCGCCCATATAAATACTCAACCTACTGTCGCCCAACACATAAGGTGTGAGAGCTACTCACTCCGCTCACGGCGGCTAACCATACCAGCCGGGAGAACAACACGTGAGGTGTGGGAGCTACCCACTCTGCCCACAATCTGCACCTTAACACATACAATTCAGGCAATACAAGGCACGACAATAACAGAGATCTGGATACAACAAGGATAATGCGTATATGCATATAATAGGAAGTAGTAACCACTGCACGGCATACACCAAAACAGCAGATAGCAAACACAGCACTCATCCATGCCAAATCTCACGTCGTAACAAGCTCAATATCCGTACCTTATAAACTCTGTGCAACAATTTCCACACACAAGCCCGAGAGATCTGGTCCAACACCTGCACAACGAAAACACGACCGAAGGAAGCTACTTCGTGATCTTATATCCAGCTAATTTTAGCTTCCAAGAATGGTATAAAATGAAGCAGCTTCACGAGATGAGTCTAGTGCTACCTCAAACGTCCAAACAGTGACCGGAAACGACGGGAATCGCCGGATAAAAGTCGCGGTGAACAGTACTCTAGGGTTCGCGACAAAGAAAAGAAATCGGGGAAATATTTCTCTAAGTATGGGATCTGGTTAACTAAAACGAAGACCAAGTCCTCAATATATAAATACGTGAAATCTGCTAAGAAAATAACCACCGACAACAACGATACACAACAGATTCCACAATCACCGAACGCTTGCGCTAAACAGCGAACACAAGTCTAAACGACGTCGTGCAACACCACAGGAGAAGTCTGAAGACAAAACGCTAACGGCTGGAGACATCTGGAACAAAACACGCTAACTCCCGCACAACAGATCTCTCCATCAAGCGCTAACCAAAACGGCGGCGTATTGGCGACATCTGAAAACCAGCGCTATACTTTGTCCCGCGCACCAGCGATCACGCTCATCAGATCTCACAACCAAACGCTAGGCCAAACGACACCGTATTAACTTATCTAAACGACATCGTATTGCGCTCAACACAAAACACGCGGGCAGACTTCAAATCAGATTCTAGCGCTAACGAAATATCAGATCTATCCTAAACGACGACGTATTATGCTCTATCGCTACAAAACACGCTGCGACCAAAATCAAACACCAGCGACCAGATTTCACCACTAACCCGAACAGATCCCTCACTAAAGTTGTTCAGATCTCACCCGATCACAAATGCGAAAATACCAAACTTTCCAAAATTGCTCCAAATGTGAAATCTGACCCGAAAATGCAAACGAAACCTTCAAATTGAAATCTGAACATCCAGAATTTCTTACAATTCGATTTATTCCAACCAATTACTCTTCATTAAATTTCAGGTCTCACATTTCTCCCCCACTAAAAAGGATTTCGTCCTCGAAATCAACAACAATTCCGGAAATACAACACAATAGAAGAAAACCGAAATAGAAATTCGCCTAACACATGGCCAAGAGTTCAAGATAACTGAGCAAACAATAGACAACAACTAAGGAAAGAACGACAGAACTTAACTAGCTACTGGAGTCTATTACAACATTCACTCAAATAGATGCGGCCACTCGCGCTGCATCTTCTCTTCCAACTCCCAAGTAGCTTCTTCCCTACCATGCTTGCTCCATTGCACCATCACCAACGGAATGGTTTTATTCCTCAACTGTTTCTCTTTTCTGTCTAGGATCTGCAAGGTATACTCTTGATAACTCAACGTCTGATCTAGCTCAACCTCGTCAGTTCTCAGCACATGAGACGGATCTGGCTCGTACTTCCTCAACATGGAAACATGAAAGACATCATGTAGAGAAGATAATTCTGGTGGCAACAACAACCGATACGCCAAAGGGCCAATCCTGTCAACAATTTCATACGGTCCAACGTAACGAGGGGCTAACTTTCCCTTGCGACCAAAACGCATAACACTGTGAAACAGAGAAACTTTAAGGAATACCCGATCACCAACCTGAAACTCTAGAGGTCGACGCCTCTTATTTGCATAACTGGCTTGGCGATCGTGGGCAGCTTTCATCCGCTGTCGAATCAGATCCACGTGATCCTTCATTTGCTGCACAAAATCTGGGGCAGACAGCTACTTCTCCCCCACTTATTCCCAACATACCGACGATCTGCACTTTCTGCCATACAAAGCCTCAAACGGTGTCATGCCAATCGTCACTTGATAGCTGTTATTGTAGGAAAATTCTACTAAAGACAACACGTCTTTCCAGCTATCACCAAAATCCATCACAACAGCTCATAACATATCCTCCAACGTCTGGATAGTTCTCTCAGATTGTCCATCTGTCTGGGGGTGATACGCTGTACTCATCGCCAATCTGGTACCCAAAGCTGCTTGCAAACTCTTCCAAAACCTGGAAGTGAACCTTGGATCTCGGTCTGAAACGATCGAAACAGGCACACCGTGCAGTCTAACCACCAAATCAACGTACACTTTCGCCATTTTCTTCAACAAAAACATCATTCCATAGGGAATAAAATGTGCTGACTTCGACAATCGGTCAATAACCACCCAAATAGCATCGCATCCTCTGGTAGAACGAGGCAGATGCGTCACGTAAACCATCGCTATGTGCTCCCAGTTCCATTGGGGCACTTCCAAACTCTGCAACAGACCACCAGGTCTCATCCTTTCTGCCTTGACTTGTTGATAGTTCAGCAACGAGCAAGAAATCCAGCAACGTCGCTCTTCAAACCAGCCCACCAGAAGTTCGGCTTCAACGCATGGTACATCTTTCGAGCACTAGGATGAAACTGTGTCTACTACAATGCGCTTCTCTAAGGATTTCCTCCTTCAGATCAATCAGGTTGGGCACAACCAACCGACCACGGAAACGCAAACAACCATCAGACGAAACAGAATAGTCCTCAAGTTGTCCATCCCTGACCTTCAACTTTAACTCGTGGATGGAAGGATCGGTCCTCTGAGATGCTCTAATGCTCGAGACAATCTGTGGCTCCACTTGGAAAGAAGAAACCACTACATAATCCTCAGCCGGGTAAAACCTCCAACCAGTAGTGTTAAGATGCTCACGGTCCTTAGACACATACAGCGACGCAAGCATCTCACCAGCCTTCCTGCTCAAAGCATCGGCCACTACATTCGCTTTCCCAGGCTGGTATTTAATCTCACAATCAAAATCCTTCAGCAGCTCCACCACCTACGCTGTCTCATGTTCAAGTCAGGCTGCGAAAACAGATACTGCAAACTCTTGTGGTCCGAGTACACCACAAATTGCTCGCCATACAGGTAGTGGCGCCAGATCTTCAACGCAAAGACCACGGCTGCTAGCTCCAGATCATGAACTGGATAACGAGTCTCATGCGGTTTCAACTGGCGTGAGGCATACGCAATGACTCGACCATTCTGCATCAAAACACAGCCCAATCCATTTAGCGAAGCGTCAGAACAAACAACAAAATCACCTGATCCGGACGGCAGAGCCAACACAGGTGCAGTAGTCAGTTTCTCCTTGGGCAATTGAAACGCATTCTCGCATTGCTCCGTCCACACAAATCGCTTGTACTTCTGAGTCAACTGAGTCATCGGCTTAGCTATGCTAGAGAACCCTTCAATGAAGCGGCGATAATAGCCAGCCAGACCCAAGAAACTACAAATCTCCGACACGTTCCTGGGACGCTCCCAGTTCAAAACAGCATCAACCTTACTGGGATCAACAGAAATCCCCTCGGCTGAAATTACATGACCCAGAAACACGACGCGATCCAGCCAGAACTCACACTTCAAAAATTTGGCATACAGCTGCTGGTATCTCAACGTCTGAAGGACAACTCTCAAATGCTCCTTGTGCTCCAAAGGAGTCTTCGAATAAACCAAGATTTCCTCGATGAACACTATCACGAACTGATCAATAAACCCTCGAAAAACTCGGTTCATCAAATCCATGAAGACCGCAGGTGCGTTGGTCAGCACAAACGGCATAACTTGAACTCAAACTACCCGTACCTCATACGAAAAGCAGTCTTTGCGACATCTTGATCTCTAACTCTCAGCTGATGGTACCCTGAACGTAGATCAATCTTCGAATAAACAGCAGACCCTTGCAACTGGTCAAACAAATCGTCGATCCTCGGCAACGGGTACTTATTCTTTACAGTAGCTTTGTTCAACTGGCGGAAATCAATGCACATTCTCATTGTGCCATCCTTCTTCTTGACAAACAAAATAGGCGCTCCCCACGGCGACATGCTAGGTCTGATAAAACCTTTCTCCAGCAAATCATCCAGTTGCACCTTGAGCTCTCTCAACTCTGCAGGCGCTAATCGATACGGTGCACGAGAAATCGGAGCTATGCCAGGCACCAACTCAATACTAAAATCAATTTCCCTCTTCGGAGGAAAATCGGGAATCTCCTTCGGGAACACATCGGGAAAATGACGCACCACTGGAAAGTCGCTGAGCTGCACATGCGAAGAAGAAGATGCATCCAAAGAGTAGATCATAAAACCAGCATTCTCTGTCGACAACAAGCTGAACATCTCCATCACTGAGACTAACAGGATTTTCGATCGGGAATCATGACCATAGAAGTCATACTTCTCTCCAGACTTAGGCCTAAAACGCACAATCCCATGGAAACAATCCACGGAGGCCCTATAATTAGACAACACGTCCATCCCCACAATGCAGTCGAAATCCCACAACATCAAACGAATCAAATTTGCTACCAACACATGCTCACCTAATCACAAAACGCCATCCAACAAAACTTCCTGGGAAAACAGGCTCACGCCGCCAGGAGTAGAAACAGACACGACATCGTGCAAAGGAATGGTATGCAGACCATGCTCAATCACAAATGCATCAGAAATGAAAGAATGCAATGCGCCAGTGTCAAACAACACTCGTGCAGGAAAGTCAAAGACAAGACATGTACCTGCAATCACCCTGCTCGGCGCCTCCTCCGCTTGCTCCGTAGTAATGGCGTTGGCTTGAGCATGCTGAGGTCCAGAATAAAACTGCTGAGACGACTATCCGAACCGCGACGGACCAGGCAATTGAAACGGCCTAAACTGCGTCTCTCCAACTCTAGACTGCGGAAACTGAGGGGAACGACCCCTAGACTGTCCTCCTTGACCCTGAGGCAAGGCTGCGGCTTGTTGCGATCCAGCCGACGGACATACCCTCGGGAAATGCCCATACTGACCACAGATATTACATGAGCCCTGCACACAAGTGCACTGAGTTGGCCGATGCCTGCCTCCACAGAAACCACAGAAATCTGCTCTAGAACCACTGCTACTAGAGCTTCCAGAACCAGAACCAGACTTCTTATTAAACTGTTGGCCACGGGGTCGAAACTCTGACGTCCTGACTGTTGGGCCAATTGCTATTGTGGCTGCTGCTGGGGATGATGGACGGACTAGGAAGACTGCGCTCCCTGAATAGCGGGACGACCACCCTGAGCACCCTGAGGCCTAGCACGCGACCTTCGGTTCCGCAGACCTTCCTCGATATCAATAGCGCTATCCACAGCCTCTGCTAGCTCTTTGGTTTGCTCGACAAAACCAAAGTATACAACTCTTTGCTAAGTCCCTCAATAAACTTGGTCCTCTTGGCCCTCTCCCGGCCAACTACATGCGGGACATACGCCAACAGAGAGGAAAACCTACGGTCATACTCTCTAACAGACATGCTGCCCTGCTCCAAGTTGTCGAACTCCCGCTCACGGGCTTTCACGTAAGACTCCGGGACATACTACTGTCAGAAAGCAACACAGAAACTGTCCCAAGTAATCTCCACACCGGTCTCCTCTAGAGTCCTCGAAGCGCCACGCCACCAACGCTCCGTATTCTTCCTCAATTGGAAGGTTGCCAAACTCAACCGAAGCACATCGTCATACTGAACACGATCGAACAACCCAGTGATGTGCCGAAGCCATGAATCTGCATCCTCGCTAGACTCGTCACCGTTGAAAATCTGAGGACTCATCCTTTGGAACCTAGCCATAACAATCTCCATGCTCTCCACATGGGTTGCCAATTCGTCGAATTCCTCCTCCTCACGCCTACCATGGCCACGACGAGGAATACTACGCTGATCCTCATTCTATTCTGCTGATTCCTCAAACTGCCCCCTACCTCTACCACGACGTCTAGGCGGCATCTACGAATACACTCAACAGGATAAAGGAACACAGAACAAGTACATCATAGATATCACATAACACAGCAATATGCAGCACATAATCCCATAGCCAAGCACATGCAACACACGACACTGTGCCTAGACTCAAGTGTGATCAAAGAAATCGAGCTTATCCCAGCTTAAGCTCTGATACCAAAAATTTCAGGCCTCGTGCTCACATCAGAGACAAAACACACAAAAACATGCGGAAGCTACTAAAAAGCGGGTAAAATTTTTGCTTTTTGGCCTGACGGAAAGATAATATAATTTAAAATACAGCAATACTCAAAATATATTTATCCCAGTTACACAAAACCAACAAAGGCTACAATCCCACGACATACAGTACAGCAGAAACATGTATCAATACCTGACAACAACCACAACTGAGTATACCGGACTCCAACAAAAGCACAGGGCATCCCCTGGCTAACTGCACTGATACATAAATATATGTTATACGCTACTGGGATACTCTAACCACCTCCTGGGGCACCTCTAGCTGGGTCAGCACCACGACCAGCTGAATAACCTGGGAAACTTGAACAACAACAGGCAAACAAACAAACCAAGCCCCAGAGGGACATGGGGTCAAACCACAGTACGGAGAGCAACTGAAATAGCTAAAGAAACAGCATAAGATAAAATGTAGATGCAATGCAGGAAATGAAGGCTACAACCGAACATCGGGAGCCAAAGGGATTCCAAGTACTGCTCAGCAAACCGAAATCAAGTGCCATTATATGAGGTAGAAACAGCATAAGATAAAATGTAGATGCAATGCAGGAAATGAAGGCTACAACCGAACATCGGGAGCCAAAGGGATTCCAAGTACTGCTCAGCAAACCGAAATCAAGTGCCATTATATGAGGTGTGAGAGCTACTCACTCCGCCCATATAAATACTCAACCTACTGTCGCCCAACACATAAGGTGTGAGAGCTACTCACTCCGCTCACGGTGGCTAACCATACTAGCAAGGAGAACAACACGTGAGGTGTGGGAGCTACCCACTCCGCCCACAATCTGCACCTTAACACATACAATTCAGGCAATACAAGGTACGACAATAACAGAGATCTGGATACAACAAGGATAATGCATATATGCATATAATAGGAAGCAGTAACCACTGCACGGCATACACCAAAACAGCAGATAGCAAGCACAGCACTCATCCATGCCAAATCTCACGCCGTAACAAGCTCAATATTCGTACCTTCTAAACTCTGTGCAACAATTTCCACACACACAAGCCCGAGAGATGTGGTCCAACACCTTCATAGCGAAAACACGGCCCAAGGAAGCTACTTCGCGATCTTATATCCAGCTAATTTCAGCTTCCAAGAATGGTATAAAATGAAGAAGTTTCACGAGATGAGTCCAGCGCTACCTCAAACGTCCAAAACAGTGACCGGAAACGACGGGAATCGCCGGATAAAGTCGCGATGAACACTACTCTAGGGTTCGCGACGAAGAAAAGAAATCGGGGAAATATTTCTCTAATTATGGGATCTGGTTAACTAAAACGAAGACCAAGTCCTCAGTATGTAAATACGTGAAATCTGCTAAGAAAATAACCACCGACAACAATGATACACAACATATTCCACAATCACCGAACGCTTGCGCTAAACAGCGAACACAAGTCAAAACGACGTCGCGCAACACCACAGGAGAAGTCTGAAGACAAAATGCTAACGGCTGGAGACATCTGGAACACAACACGCTAACTCCCGCACAACATATTTCTCCCTCAAGCGCTAACAAAAACGGCGACGTATTGATGACATCTGAAAACCAGCGCTATACTTTCTCCCGCGCACCAGCGATCATGCTCTTCATATCTCACAACCAAACGCTAGGCCAAACAACACCGTATTAACTTATCTAAACGACATCGTATTGCGCTCAACACAAAACACGTGGGCAGACTTCAAATCAGATCCTAACGCTAACGAAATATCAGATCTCTCCTAAACGACGGCGTATTATGCTCTCTCGCTACAAAACACGCTGCGACCAAAATCAAAAACCAGCGACCAGATTTCACCACTAACCCGAACAGATCCCTCACTAAATTTGTTCAGATCTCACCCGATCACAAATGCGAAAATACCAAACTTTCCAAAATTTCTCCAAATTTGAAATATGACTCGAAAATGCAAACGAAACCTTCAAATTGATATCTGAACATCCAGAATTTCTTACAATTCGATTTATTCCAACCAATTATTCTTCATTAAATTTCAGGTCTCACACCATGTGTGGTGCCCCTTCTGAAATGGCAATAGCAGTATTTGCCTTCGTTATTTTCATCAGGCCATTATTATCATGAACCACATATCGTAGTATTGTGCAGCTAAATGTGCCTACATAAGAGTTTTCCGATCGTCATACTCTTCTTTAAAAAATGTTGGGATTTTTTTAGATGATTCCATAGAAAATTATGAATGAGTTTTAAAACTGATTTTGTTCACAAATTGGGTTTATTCTGCTCTGGTACCACTTGATAGGAATGGATCAGATCACGTAAGTGCTTTAATGCCACTTGTTAGGGTCAAATAAAGAACAACACAGAGTTTAGAGGGGGCTAAATAAACTCTTTTGAAATTTTTTCTCTTTAAAACTGTTTTGAGAATCAGTTCGAATAAGACCTGATTCAAGTACTCAATCTGATATGTTCTCATGATAAATAAAATAATTATGCAAAAAATCTCAATTGAATAGTAAATTTAATCTTAGTTCGAAGCAATGCTTCTACGTCTCTGTTAGGACCGAAGGATCAGATCTTAATAAAATAAACAACATAACATAAGGGAGGGGCGAGTTCTGATCCTATAAAAATAAAGAGAGCGAGCGCTGCTACTGATAAATAAAAATTTTGCGCTGCTATTATGAGGTGCAATACCTCGGGTTCTTGAACATAAAACAGAGCACCGAATACAGATCTGGTATGAAATAAAATCATGCGGAAAACATCAGAACTCAATCCTAAATTTTAAAACAACTCGGCGTAAAACAGATTTCTGTAAGCAGAAATCTGTTCGACTTACTGTGTGTGCAATCTGATAACTGTGTATGCGTGTGTGCTAATATAAATATGTGTAATACTGAAAACATAAAGAAATTACTCAATGTTTGTTTATGGAAGTTCGGATATAAATATCCTACGTCTCCCCTTCTTCCTTTTCAGGAAGGTTCCACTAGAAGAATTTGATCCGCAGGCCCAATCACCGAGCCTCGCTCCAGGTGAACTCCTAGACTCTACACCAGCCCTCGGCTGTGTCAATCACTTGTTTTATGCCTATGTGAGAAAGGCTACAGAAACAGAGTTTAACGTCTTCGTGCTTGGACGGGATCTGATTTTTGCATTTTGGTTTTGATTCACTCACTATACAATTTCGCACATCTCTCGTGTTTGTGTGAGTGAATCTCTGTGTGTGAGATTTTTACAGTGAACGCTCAAATCTCGAAATAATAAATCTCACATACTCGGGAAATGCTCCTAAAGAGCTGATGAAGACTCAGCAGTCCACATCTCTCGTGTTTGTGTGAGTGAATCTCTGTGTGTGAGATTTTTACAGTGAACGCTCAAATCTCGAAATAATAAATCTCACATACTCGGGAAATGCTCCTAAAGAGCTGATGAAGACTCAGCAGTCGACACTGCAATAAGCTCCTCTCTAATGATGGCCGACTGCTTCATCTTCCTGTTTTTTTTTCCTCTGTAATTTCTCTGTTTTTGTCTTTCACATCAGCATCATCGATTCCTTCAAATATTCTTGTATATAAAGCTTCTCTCCAAAGATATAGCCGTTAGAGTAGATTCAAATCCCTTCTGCGCTTGTTACGGCTAAATCGTTGTCTTCCCAAATATGTGCAATCATCCTCTGTATATTGTACTATTTCCCAGAATAGTACTAATCTAGTCCCCTTGATTTAAGGCATTTGCACGACTCAATTTCAACCATTGATTCTTTCCATTTAAGCGGTTGATTGCGTCTAAATGTATACCAGCAAATTGTTCAACATCTGTTCGCTCACTATTGTCTTTTCTTTGCACTCAACATCTGATCGACGTCTGATTCCATCCTCTTCGCAACGTCTGTTTCATTCTTCTCGACGGCTGAATTAATCCTCTGTTGATATCTTCATTTTAGTGCAACATCTGTTTCGTCTTTGCGCAACTCTGTTCATCTACATTTTCACGCAACATCTGATTGATCTTCGTTTTGCAACTACTGATCAATAGTTCGCTTCGGCTGTTGTTTCATCTTCAACTAATTCGTTCCAACAGCTGATAGTTTTCTTCGTTATCACACTTCGCTCAACATTTGTTCACTCAGCTGTTGGTTCTCTTGGTATCGCTCATCAGCTGTTGGTTCTTCTTTGTATATCTCATCAGCTGTTCGTTCAGATCTCTACTGTACATCAGATCTCTCTTCAGCTCTATCTTCTGATCTCTTCAGCTGTTCCAGCTGTTGATCATGTATATGCTCCAGCTAATCGTTCTTTGCGCACAAGCTGGTCCAGGTACTCCAGCTGATACGAAATCTCTTCAGCTGAAGATTATTTTTAACTCTCTGATCCAACTTCTTCTCTTCACCTTCTGTCGACATCTGATTTTCTCTTTTCCTTACGTCTGATCCATTTATACTTTGCGCCACGTCTGATTTATCTTCATCAGCTGATTCAAACTTCTACTGTACGAAACTAACAGCAAGTACAGCTGGACTTCCACGTAAGCATATCTGTTCATGCTGGAATCCACGTAAGGATTGTTGTCCACGTAGGATTCCACGTAAGGGAAGCTGTCAACGTAAGCATCTCTGTTCAACTTGGATTTTGCCTGATTACGATTAGCTGGCTCAGCTTTGGACGTCTCCATTGCTAATCCAGCCATTACGTCTAATTTGTTGATCCAGATTTCTCAAGTCTTATTCCAGCTCTTCTTTAGATCTCTTCTGTTAAATCTGTACACTACGTAGAAATGTTAGAAACACAACAACAGGTTTTGTGTAATTCAAAACTCAGATCTGGATCTGTTATCCAGATCCATCAGTCTCCCCTTCTTCCAACACTGAAAGGATTTCCACTAGAAGGCTTTGAATAGAATACTTAGTATCCTAAACCACTCAGTCGGACAGCACCCGAACTGTACTCCTAGTATCTTAAATTTCAAACAGCACGCAGGCTGTAAATAAAATTTTGAAAGGCTATTTGATATGATGATCTGCTCAAAATCTAGCCTATAGCATTCAACACTTAGCTGAAATACCTTACAGAATATTTGAAATAATACAAAAATATTGCTTCCGTAAAACAATGACGATAACAGTTCGTAGTTTTTCGTGTCTCTTTTAATACACACATCTCATGTCATGTCTTTGAACTTCTCTTCACTTCTATTTTTATTCTCAGGATTTAAACGATAATAAATGTGTCTGGACAAACTCTTTTTCTGAAACCTTGTCCATACTTTTAATGATCGTCCTTTTGATCATACAGCTCCATTCAATGTTTCTCCAGAAAATGAAATCTCATATACGGCTAGACTCTGACACATCTGATATTATGCTGATAAGCATATCTGCTACATATTTTTGGTCAAGTCATTATCTCGAAAATTTCTCTGTTCAACTCTCGTTCTGATCTGATCTGGACCTGATCTGATCTACGAAGCTCCACTGACTTTGTTCTGCTCCTGAACCGATTCAAAGATCTACTCTGATCTGACCCATTCTGTCGAAGCTCGTAAGCTGATTTGTTCACTTCTAATCTCCGATCTGAACTTTTCCAGTATGAATTTGTCCTTACTTAGCCTCATCTGATCTGAAGTATTCTAAATACTAAATTACTTAGTCTGATCTGGTTTGTTGCGTTCCCTACGCCTGATCTGATCTGATAGCCTCCGAGCTAATTTTTGTATTCACCGAAACTTAGAATATATTCCCAACAAAAACTCCCAATCTCTGCCCTTCTCATTTATTATTTTCAAAACTAAACATGTTACTATACCCTTGAGATAAAAATGAAAACAAAACTATGACGGGTATTATCGAAGGGATATAGGATGGTAACCATCGGTGGCAACCATATGTTGGACTATAAGAACAATCCGTAAATTAAACAAGTATGAGGTTCAATTTATTTTATGGAATCATGATGAAACAAATATATTAATAAAAAAAGTAAATAAAAATGAAAAACAAGGTAAACGAGAATTGTAGAAAAAATAGGACAAAATGAGATAGAATAAGAAACTGGAGGGACAGTTTTGGAGCACAAAAATTGTTAGGGACAATTTCAGAAATTTGGCAAAAAGTTAAGATATATTTAGATATTATCCCAATATTCTAAATTAAAATACCACATTTAGAATAGAAATTATCTGGATTCAAAAGTCAATATTTTATCGTCTTAAAACTATATATAATAAAATATTCATTCTCCTGAGAGCCAATATCTGAATCCTCTCCGTCTAGGACCACTCTGTGAACCACTACCTCTCCTCTTCACAGGTTCACTTCTACTGCCTCCTCCTCCACCAGGTCTGGCTCTATCATCTGGAGGCGGCGGACCTCGGCCTTGGCTGCTATCCACTTCCCCTTTTTTGTCATCACAGCCCCTATTGAAGAAGGCTATGAGTTCAGCAAGGTTATCACGAAGTGTAATATAGTGTTCCTATGTTTCCACATGGAATTCAAGAAAGTCATTGTGAATAACAGCCAGTCGATCGTCAAACTCCTTAGACAAATCAGACTTTTGATCTTTTACCTCCTTACGAAAGATCTCGGTATGAACACGAGAAGCTCTATCTTGATTATCAGCTCTGGTTAGAAGTAAAGTCTCAAGAATTGAGATCTTTGCAAAGAATTCTGCCTTGACCCTCTCTGAATTTTGGTTTGCACATGCTCAAGGAAAATCTGATCCACTGAAGCACGGAGCTGTGCAAATTCTGCTTTAATATCTGGAGGAAAGACAACAATTGGTTCATTTCCTAGAGGAATATCATCTATAGTGAAAAGCATCCGAGAATCTGAAGACGAACTCGGAGAAACTAAATCTGCATCCGGAAAACGCTGAGAAGTATCTACAGCTACTGTAGAATCTGCCACTGTCTACAACTGGTGCTTCAGCAACTGTAACGGAAGAAGGTATGCTAATAGAATCTACAATATGTATACTGTACTGAACATTATTCACAGCTCTGTGCGGAATACCACTGCGATCCACAATTGGTCCTACCCCTAAATATGTACACAAATTAATTGTCCCAACTGGGTCCAAATGACCAAAAAGATTGAACTGCAAAATATCTTGACAAACTCAGCCCCAAGTCTTGACCATAGGCGATGGAAAATCGAGACCTTGAACTGGCTCAACGAACACACAGATTGGGGCAAGCGTACTGACAGAACCTCCGTTAGCCACCAACTTCTTCTTGCAAAAACAGGATGGATGGCACATACAGTACCACGGATCTGGCCCCTCTATAGGTGTCCACAATCCATTTATTTTGATCATATGTCTGCTCCAGCAGAGATATCTGGTGGTTGTATTGGATCGGGCTATAATTTCTCCACGATCTCTTTTGCTTCAGTAATTGTTCCAGTGATGTCTGGTGAGCATTAGAAAGCATATCTATGATCTGAAGAGCCTAACTGTCCAGGGTTGGCCGGATCTGAAGTACTCGCGATGAGACTCCAAAAGTTCCACAAAAGCATCTCCCTATACTTGGCTATTATATACAGTCGCCTCTGAATAGCTATCTCAAGAGAATCTGTCTCGGCCCACGCTAACATCTGTTATTCCTTGGCAACAATATCTTTTACTAAACCAAAAATTGCTAATCTGCTCAAACTGAAAGAATGGAAAAATGAGACAACATCTTCTATCACCTTTTCTATAAGCTGTACAAGGAAATCTATGTCTGCACAGATTAAACTGAACATCTCCCGGGCCGGATGCCCTTTTATTTCATCCTTCTCAGCGAGAGGCGTCTTCCCCTTGGCTGATGTAGCAATATGAGGGAGACTGGTCTTGTACAAATCCCCTTCGTTGACTCCCGGAATCTCAATGCCACGACCAAATTTTATTCTTGTAATCTCTGCAGCTGTCACGGATGGCAACATCATGTCCTCAGGAATTCGCTTCAAAATGTCTTCGATGGACATCGACTCTTCATCAGACTTGGATTTGTATGTAAGTTCTAGAAACTTTCTCAAGGGTTCCGTGTCCTCAGAGTCAGTCATCGTTGCAACACTTTTCTCTAGACTCAAATCCTCAGTAACCACTGGCTCAATCTCCTTGTCCTTCTCAGCTGCTGTAGGCTCAATTTATCTTACTTGGTTGCTTAGACCCAGACATGTCTTCATCCTACCCAGATCTCAAAGGCTCTTTAAGAAACTGTTTCGGTGCAGCAAAAGATGCTATTTTCCTAGCAGTTTCATTTTCAGATCCATAAAGATTATCATCCTCATCATTGACAGCAAACGACTGCTCCATTTCTAACTCAGCAGATCTCGTCACTCCTGGTTCCTCCACAGCTGGTTCTTCTGTCTCAATCACAGTTGTGTCAGCAATCACCTGATGAATAATACTATCAACAATATCATCATCAAAACCTGTTTGCAACACCAATTTCCTCTTTGGTGCGCGGTGTCTTGAAGCACGCGGAGTCACAGCTGGGACAATGGAGATAGGCTCAACATCTTGAGCCAGATTAACAAGGGCCAAGTTCTTGTCTGTGGGAGCTGCTCTCCTCACAGTGGTCCTCTTCTTCATAGCGACAGGCTCACCAACAGTAGGAGCTGGTCTCCTCTTTGATGCAGCCGGCCGTCTTCTTCACAACTTGCTCATCTCCCGCTAGTTCATCCACATCAACTTTGATATTTTTGTTTTTGGCAACATAGGTGCCCACAGAATTTGCGGTAAGAATCTTCAGAGGTGGGAAATCCTTCGATTCCCCCAACTCCAGATCCGGTGCACCCTTCAACAAAATACAAATCTGCACCGCATATCCTCTGGATTGCTTCGTCGCGGGAGTCACCATATCCTTTAAAATATTAAACAACAATCTTCCCCAGTTAACCTTGACTCCACCATGGATGCGGGAGTCACCATATCCTTGAAAATATTAAACAACAATCTTCCCCAGTTAACCTTGACTCCACCATGGATGGCAGACATCATCAGGAATCTCTCATGGGTGACGGCATCGAAGGAACCGGCTTTCACTGTCACTGTTTTAGCCAATATGTCATTCAGCAGACGGTACTCAAACTTCATTTCCCTTTTTGCAAGAGGTGTTCAGCTGTTCACCATCATAAGAAAATGTAGTCCTCGCATCAAACACCAAATCTTTTGTGACATCACTCATATCTATCAATCCCTCCGTCGGGAGTTCAAACGTTCCAACAAACACTTCCTCAGTAAACTCAACGAACTTTCCCTAACCTGTACTGACCACTTTGTCATCTCTCACATAAGCATTCTGAAATAACTCCACTAACGCAGCTTCATAAATCGCTGAAGAACATCCTAAGACCCCTTTGAGTCCAGAAGACTCTAGGGCCTTAAACATCTTAACCATTCATTCGTTTTCGATCCCAAAAACCAGAGTCAAAGTAGATCTGGCTAGATTTTTGATCAAAGCAGAGGCCATTTATGATAGATAGAATGAACTGAGAAAATCGCCGAAGATAATCTGCAAATGAGAAAGCACTAAAAGCAAAAGATTTCAACCGCAATATTTCGCAAGGTAAAGATTTTAGAGGTAAACAAAACGATATATATAAGGAAGAGAAGATGAAACGACACACGTTTACTGTGTTGATGTGACGTTTCGCATGATGACAACACACGTGTCAATCATCCGATGGCGCGATCAGATTTGGAAAAGATTTTCGAAATCATTTTGAATTTTAACCACAAAGGGTAAAAATTGAAAACGAGCGCCAATTTTTCATTACGTCACAACCTTAAATCTGAAACCAATTGATATACCAGCTGAGGTACTACTAGATCTGACCACTGATAAGCATCAGCTGTATATACGCAAAATCTGAATGGCTGACTAAACACATATTAATTCAGATCTGTTGTTCCCCCTAAAGCTGAGGTTCTCCCGAGTCTGAAAGTTTACCAAGACTAAAAATCCACGATGTTTCCCCTGAACAGTAGACTCAGATCTGAAGTGAACAAGCGTTGTTCAACCTGCAAAATGTTAGCGCAAAGACAAATCAAGGCAATTCATACCAAAATATTTTGAAAGTACGAAAACTTAACGTCCGATAGAGGTTTTGTGAAGATATCAGCAACTTGCTGATCTATTGACGCATATTCCAGCGGACGTCCTTATTGAGCACGTGATCTCTTATGAAATGATGCCTGATGTCGATATGCTTGGTTCTTGAGTGCAGCACAGGGTTCTGGGTGATTGCGATGGCACTGGTATTGTCATAGAGAATAGGAGCTTCGGAACCATCAATGCCATAGTTCTTTAGCTGGTGTTGAATCCATAACATCTGAGCACAGCATCTTCCAGCCACTAGATACTCAACGTTGCAATTGAAATCTGCTTCTTACTAAACTAGGAAATCAATCGATCTCCTAAGAATTGACAAGTCCCACTTGTACTTCTCCGATCAATCATGTATCCTGCGTAGTCTGCGTCTCTATAACCGATTAGTTGAAAGCTGGAGTATTTGGGATACCAAAGACCCACATTGGAAGTTCCTTTTAAATATTTTAAAATTCTTTTCACAACTATGTACTGCGATTGTTTTGGCTCTGCTTGAAATCTAGCACACATACAGACAACAAACATGATGTCTGGTCTGCTAGCAGTTAAGTATAGCAAAGAGCCAATGATACCGTGATACAAAGATACCTCTATGGCAGTTCCAGCTTCATCTTTATCTAACTTGATAGAAGCACTCATTGGGGTCGCAGCTGCTGAACAGTTTTCCATGCCAAATTTTTTCAGCAGTTCTTTCGTGTATTTTTCTTGACTAATGAAGATCCCATTATCAAGCTGTCTCACTTGTAATCCCAGAAAGAACGTCAGCTCACCCATCATGCTCATTTAGAACTTGTCCTGCATCAACTTAGAAAATTTCTGGCACAACTTAGGGTTAGTTGACCCAAAAATAATATCACCAACATATATCTGTACCAGCAGGATATGATCATATTTGACAAATTTAAACAAAGTCTTATCGACAGTGCCTATTGTGAAATCATGCTCGATAAGAAATTTTGAAAGTGTATCATACCAAGCACTGGGTACTTGCTTCAACCCATATAGAGCTTTATCCAGTTTTTAAACGTGATTTGGATATGTATGATTTACGAAGCCAGGAGGTTGTGCAACATACACTTTCTCTGTTAAGATGCCATTGAGAAAGGAACTCTTCACATCCATTTGAAAGACCTTGAAGTCTTTATATGCAGCATATGCAAGAAACATGCGAATGGCTTCTAATCTGGATACTGGTTCAAAAGTCTCATCAAATTGTATGCCTTCCATTTGTCTAAATCCTCTAGCTTTGTTTCTAACAACTACTGTGAGCACCCGAACCCACTGGGTCACGAATTTGGGGTGAATTAAAATTTGAAAATAAAAAGAAGGGCTAAACGGCAATTTGTTATAATCTGTATTTCTTATAACTTAGAAAAATATCAAAACACAAATCTATCAAACACACTGACGGCGCCAAGTACTGATACTTTGCGGAAAAACAGATTTCATATATAAACAGCAATTGCGATATTACAACATCTGAAATTCTTTATGAATTTACTACTGTTTCAATTGATCTAATATAGATGTCTAAGATAAAAGACAACAACAGCTAAGACACGGAAAACGCTGTCCATAGATAAACACTTCACCACCCAGCTGTCTCAGCTTCCACCTTCCGCTTGTCCCTTTACTGTCTCACCTGCACCACAAGTAAAATCTGAGTAATAACAAAGTCATTTAACGCAGGCAGACATCTTAACATTTACATAACTGATTTTAAAGGAACTTCATTTAACATAAACATTCTTTTGTAAACATCATAAACTTTCATTCGTAACTTTCGTAAGCTTGGATGCGGGGACAATAACCTAGATCCCTTCATTATTTTCTTAAACTTTATGATTTATGGTTTATAAGCTCTCCTTAGGTCCAATGTGCACTTGATCAAATGACTTCTGATATTAGTTCTTAGCATAAAGCTCATTGTGAAGGGGTATACAAATCCATCAATCCGTAATCCTGATCCTTTCTACTGTTGAAGGGGCACACTGGTTCGTCAGCCAGGCACTCACCCTTCCTTATGACCGTCTGTTATCTATGCCATAAATATTTAAAAATAAACTTTCATTCCTTTAAACTCCTTTCTTTCGAAATCTTCTTTGAAATCTCCTTTTGAAATCTCACTAGGTTCGTTTAATTTAAAACTCGCTTCCCATTTTAAAACTTACTGAGTATCAGATTTGACTACGGGAAAATGATCGCTGAAATGCAAACAGATTTCTCTAAAGGAAACTGTACTGGAAAGAAAAACAGATCTTGATTATGAAAACAGATTCTACTCTCGAAACAGTATAAGCTAACGTCAAAACAGATGTGACAAAGAAACTGTATCGTTAGCACGAAACAGAAGTCTGACTAGGAAAATACATTGCTAACCTTGCAACAGATGTCGCTGGTCAACTCAGATGTCAACGCAGAAACAGTGTTTAGAAGAGAAACAGATGTATTCAACGGAATAGTGTTTAGGAATAAAATAGTTGTGACTAGGTCAATCAGATGTCAACGCAACTAAGTTGGTCAACTCAGATGTCAACGAATAATCGCAAGCGACTCAGCAGTGAGGTATTTAAATCAAATCAAGCCTCTATACCACGCACAGCCAATCAGCCGGTGGAAATCATCGGTCCGTGATCATCGGGGCCCGTCAGCCCATCACAGCTCGGTGGTAGACAAACGAATCCGGTAGTCACCACTCCGATGATAGCGTTGGACTTTTCATGCACAACTCATCAGTCAGCCAGTCACAACGTGGCACCCAATCAGGTCATCAAATAAATCTTTCAAAGGCTCAATATGTATTCATGTATGCCAATCAATATTAATGCTCAATGCATACAATGCACAATACGTAAAACATAATGTAACTCAATAATTCAACATACAGATTCACGTAATTCACAGCAGCAAGACTCACAACACCAATCACAGCATGTTCACGCCTAAAGCTGCTAAGGGCTGCTCAATTCGTACCTCAATTCCACAAATTCTACCTCACTGATTCACAAAAAGGCATGGCAGAACTCACGGCCAGCAACCAACTTTCTCCTGGCTTTGTTAATGCGAGGCACAAGGTACCAGCAACTATAATCTGTACAAGGTACTCAACATCTTAGCTCAAATCTGAACCTGCACGCTCTTAAACCTACGGCCAGGACTCAACACAAGTTCTACCTAGCTACGCAGGTACTAACAACAAGATCAAAGCTCAAAACAACAAATGATGCTTACCCAGAAGTTCACGCTAACAGGAGGAAAACACGGCACAGGTTTCTCCCAAAAACTTCGAACGCTAGAAACTCCACCTTGAGCAACCAGTCTAGCTTTGTTTCTAACAACTACTGTGAGCACCCGAACCCACGGGGTCACGAATTTGGGGTGAATTAAAATTTGAAAATAAAAAGAAGGGCTAAACGGCAATTTGTTATAAGCTGTATTTCTTATAACTTAGAAAAATATCAAAACACAAATCTATCAAACACACTGACGGCGCCAAGTACTGATACTTTGCGGAAAAACAGATTTCATATATAAACAGCAATTGCGATATTACAACATCTGAAATTCTATATGAATTTACTACTGTTGCAATTGATCTAATACAGATGTCTAAGATGAAATACAACAACAGCTAAGACACAGGAAAACGCTGTCCATAGATAAACACTTCACCACCCAGCTGTCTCAGCTTCCACCTTCCGCTTGTCCCTTAACTGTCTCACCTGCACCATTTTAAAAGCTAATGAGCCTAGGAGCTCAGCAAGTAAAATATGAGTAATAACAAAGTCATTTAACGCAGGCAGACATCTGAACATTTACATAACTGAGTTTAAAGGAATTCATTTGAACATAAAAATTCTTTCGTAAATTTCTTTAAACTTTCTTTCATAACTTTCGTAAGCTTGGATGTGGGGACAATAACCCAGATCCCTTCGTTATTTTCTTGAACATTATGATTTATGGCTTAGAAGCTCTCCTTAGGTCCAATGTGCACTTGATCAAATGATTACTGATATCAGTTCTTAGCATATAGCTCATTGTGAAGGGGTATACAGATCCGTCAATCCGTAATCCTGATCCTTCCTGCTGTTGAAGGGGCACACTGGTTCGTCATCCAGGCACTCACTCTCCCTTATGACCGTCTGTTATCTATGTTGTCAGGCCCCGTGCTAATTACTCACAATTAACACATAATAAACGCATAAATACGGAAGCTAAAATCAGGGCTTAAAAATTTTTTCGAAATCATTTGGGCCTGAACGTAAAAACATACATT
>KV015044.1:57296-74725 GCA_001598015.1 Dorcoceras hygrometricum | reverse complement strand
ATCTAGGTCTTTACTCAACACAATTGTAAATCATTACACACATAATGAAAGTAAAGAATGCCATATAAAAGAATGCGAATATCATATATAAAGATCGTTTGTACAAGAGTCAATGAAAACCCACACGCCACAAGTTGGCTAGTTGGGCATCTACTCTAACACAAAGTGCGGTAATGAGCCACTCGCCTTGGAACTTCACCCGAATACCAGATGCATCAAACAACTCAACCTGTCGTTGCACAACTCATGAACTGTGGTAGTTAACCACTCGGCGCATGAGGGCTAACAATCCCAGCAGGGAGATGAGAGTGCGGTATCGTCGCTTGCCCTCGCATCCTGGTAAGAAACAACAGCACAATACAACGAGGTACAAAGCAAGGGATTCAAAATGCAAGTGAATAAATGCGTGTATGCCATAACAGCAAGTAGCTAGCATAACACAAATGCACAGCAAGCAATACACCACAATATTCACGGTAATCCCAACCAGAGATGCAAACCAGCTCTCACATTAAATCCCACGCTAATCCAAGCTGGATTTCAAGCTCAAGATCCGTACCTTGATTCTGTGCAACGATTACCACAACAAGAGTCCCGAGAGATCTGGTTGAAACCTGCTAAACACACAACGTACAAAACATAAATCCCACGGGACACGACACAGAATTCATGGCTGGGAGTTATACACTCAAACCAGCTATCATCCTACTCAACAACTCAACAGGAAGCTCAATAACAAAGCTCTAAGGTAAGATCTTATCTCTAAATCGAAGGGCTACCTGCACAACGAAGACACGACCGAAGGAAGCACTTCGCGATCTTACTTCCAGCTAACAACAGCTCCCAAGAGTGGTGTAGAATGAAATAGCTTCTCAAGAGGAGTCCAAAGCTACCTCGAACGTCCAAAACGGTGGCCGGAAACGACGAGAATCCGCCGGAGAAACTCACGATGAACAGTGTTCTAGGGTTCGAAGCGAAGAACAACAATCGGGAGAAAATATCGCTAAGTATGGGATCTGATAAAATGATCGAAGGCCAAATATTCTAATATATATATACACTTCACACCAGCTGACAGCAGCAAGAGCGGATTCCACCGACAAAACCAGTCGACACTAAAGATGTTCAAAAATCAGCAGCTGGATAAACCAACAGCTGGTGAATTAAATCCACCGAAAAATTTCAGCTGTTGCACTGTTCCACAAACCAACGGCTGGTCACTAACCCAACGGATGAATAAGTGCTACAACAGATTCCTACTGCTGGACACTAAAATTGCCAACAGCTGAAAAACCCAACGGCTGATCAAACACCGCGTGAAATCTTGCGACAGCTGATGTCCAACGAAAACCAACAGCTGGTCCAAGCGCTCCACTCCAAAACGACGACGTTTCCGCCTTGCGCTACAGGAACGCTGACCCGCGTTGACGTCTGCTCTCAGCGTTACAACCAGACGACACACATGCGAACAGATCCCTCGCCGCTGATACCCAAAACGGCGTCGCACCAACTAATATAAACGCTGTCGTTTATAATCAACACAAAGCACAACAAGGCAACGTCTGAAATTCTAAAACGCTAACAGACTTCACCTAAACGACGGCGTATTGATCTCCTGCGATACCAAATACACTCTACGACCAGATTTCACCAAAAATCAGATTTCTCCTCCAAAAACTCAAAAATACGAAAACTTCCAAAATTGTTCTAAATGTGAAATATGATCCGAAAATGCAAACGAAACCTTCAAATTTAAATCTGAAATCAAGAAATTCTTAAAAACCGATTAATCCAACAATTAATCTTTTATTAATTTCAGGTCTCACAGAGATATAGATTGATTTTTCCCGATATGATTTTATGAGAAAGATTTAAGTTGAAGCCGACTTCCTTCGAATTATGTTTTTTGTAGCTCATGTATGTTTCTGCCTGCACTATGTGACCTTGTTATCATCAGTTTTTACTTGTTGAGCCCCTAGGCTCATTAGTTGTTTTGGTGCAGGTGAGGCAGATCAGGGCAGTCGGTAGATGCGAGCTGAACCAGATTGGGGGCGTGTGTGTTTATCGAAGGCCAGTGCTTTCGTGTTATTGTATTTGATTATCAAAACTGTATTAAGATTTATTACAACAATAGAGGATTCAAATAGAAATCAAGAATTTGTAATATCTTGTTTGTATTCAAATGAATTTTGAACCCCAAAGCTGTTCTTACTATTTGTATTTCGTGCCATCTGTTCTATAGTTCAAGCTTGGAAGGAAATACAGCTTCCAAATTTATGCATTTAGTCCTTTCTTTTTCCGCTTTAATCTGTTCACTTCAATCCGTTGACTCCCACGGGTCTGGGAGCCACATTACATGTTATTAAAACGAGTATATGAAATTTTTTGTGAAATTGTGGATTTTCGTAACAGGAAATTTCAATTATTCAATATATTAATTATTTTAATGTTATGTATCAATATCAATATTAAGCCAATATTCACTTATAGGGTTACTGCTGATTAAAAACTTATATTTTCATGTATTACATGGATGGAATACTTGTTTATACTTAATAGTAACAAATTGATCTTATAATTAATTAGAAAAGAATATCAACATTTTTAAACTCAATTATTTTATTTTATTCAAAAATCTTAAACATCCGGCCTGACAATTACGCGCTATATAAATAAACTTTACTCAAAAGCCCTGCTGGAGATACTAGGATTTTATATTAAATCAATATGCATAAACTTTAAGGGAGAAATAAAGAGATATAGTGCAAAAGGTGTATATCAAATTAGTAAAAAGAGAAATTAACTTCTAGATATTCGGACAATCCCATTACCTACTACACTAGACACGGAAATAATAAAAAAACAAAGAACTTTGTCTTGTCTCGTTCGGACCGAAAGCCGTTTTAAACACGTAGCGATTGTACTATCTCAGCAATATATATGAATCCCAACCTTAGAAAATAAGTATTAATCCATAAACCATCTTTTTTTAAAAATTAACTTACCAACTGTCCAGTATAAACAACAGTGTTTTTATACCTGTATCGCTTACATTATTGTATCTGATCGATTGATTATACTTATGATTAACTATCTTTTTATTTATCTCTGTTTATATTATATAACAAGTGATGGAATATCACATGAGTGATATACACAGATATACATAATAAGACATCGACGATAGCCAAACCGTGAAATCTGTACTACTTTATATTTTCCAGATATTCTTGACGATATGTACAATGCGTCAGTCCAAGTTAAAAAAACTTAAACTATAGCTTGACAATATCGATGTGAATTTCATCTAAGAAAAGCGGTTTGCCGTCTGTGCCAGCTTAGGCAGCAGTTTTGGATTCTCCAATTCCAACAACATGAGAAGTATCGCCACTTTTTGTCTTAAATACCAAAGAAAGATATAACGCAGGAAAAAAAACATTCGACATTCCCTCCCCACTGTGAGCTTGATTCGACCCAGCATCGACGACAGAGGCGAATGGGCGCTCAGCGGAACCGCCTAAAAGTGTATCCGAATATGGGTCCTCAACGCAGCAGTCGTAAAGATCATCCAAATCGAAGGCCCCCTTCGTTAAAATGTCTTCTAGATATTGATTCCGGGCACAGGCAAGCACATAGCAGTTGGGATCATGATGAGGCTCTAACTCTGATTTCTTATTGTTCCTACATTTATACATTCAATGATCCTTCCGAATCTCCTTCGCAACATGATCATAAGCGCGATAAACTCATAAATCTTCTGTCCATCATCAAGTCGTGGAAAAAATCTGTCCCTCTTGGAATCCTGCCGCCCCTATTCACCATGATATCTGTTAACATCTTCCGGCCCCTCCCTCCGCCAAATGCTGCTTGTATCCACAGCAACCTACCTGAAGATGATGACCTTGTTGCCACACCTGCTGCTGCATGGTTGCACCTACAGATAGTATACGACATCCTTTCAAGGCTTATCATCAGCTTAGAACCAAAAGTGTTGAGTGAATACATAGATCACCCTTTCATTCTACGTTTGCTCACCCTATTCCAGTCTGAGGATCCGAGGGAGCGAGATTTCTTGAAGAACGTGTTCCACAGGATATATTCGAAGTTCCTTTCGTCGAGATCGTTCATGCGAAAAGCGATGAGTGATGTTCTGTTGAACTATGTTTTTGACACAGAGCAGAGACACTGCGGGATTGGAGATCTACTGGAGATCTGGGGAACCATAATCAATGGGTTTAGCTTTCCATTGAAGGAAGAGCACAAGTTTTTCCTGACAAGAGTGCTTATTCCCTTGCACAGGCCCAAGGGTATGCAGTCATTCCACAAGCAGTTGGCTTACTGTGTCTATCAATTTGTGGAGAAGGAACCGGTGCTTGGGGTTGCTGTGGTTAAAGGTATTTTGAGATATTGGCCCCGGACTAATTGCCCAAAGGAAGTTTTACTCATAGGGGAATTGGAAGAATTGGTCGAAAACATGGGTCTTGAACAGTACAAGATTCTTGCTCTGCCTTTGTGCAAACAAATAACAAAGTGTTTGAACAGTTGGAATTCACAGGTAAATTTGTTGCAGTTATTCTTCCCACCAACCTATTGATTCTTGCACTGTTTTTAAAGTTTTCTAACCTGCAACAAATCATTTCTACTAGGTCATAGAAGAAACCATATTCATGTAAACAGCTAGCCAAACCGACAAGTATTCTGTCTCAAAACAAACAGCATCATATTGAAGTTAGTTGATTCGCACTTGATAGACCATGTGTTGTGTCCTTTTCCGGATGCAGGTAGCTGAACGCGCACTCTACATTTGGAACAATGAGCAATTTGTGAAGATGGCATCAGAGGCAATAGATGATGTACTTCCAATTTTAGTAAAAGGCATAGAGAGTAACCTGAGATGGCATTGGAATAGAAACGTGCGGGAGCTGACAAAAAACGTGAAAGAAATGTTGGAAGAAATGGAACCTTATTTGTACTCCAAGTGTTTATCGCAGATTGATCGCTCGACTTATGAAGTGGAGATGAGGCAGATACAACGTTGGAAAAGAGTAGAAATGGCCGCAAATGTTAATCAAATCATCAAAGACTCTGAATGTCGGCGTGGTGATGTGAGAAGACAAGAGGTTAGGGCCATTCAGAATTGGTAGTGTAAAAATGTGATGCACATGAGATGTGATAATGAGAACATTGATTCTTTATTCACTTCTTTCTTTTTAGACATGTTTGAAAACTTAGAAGAGAACATGAAAGGCCATCAGTATATCAACACACTGCATTTCTTCATGATGAAAAATTTAAAACAAACTTTACTTCTACTAGAATAACGAAGGGTTAGAATAGAATATGTAAAATCATTGAAAAACACAATATACAGAAATCAGCTAAAGAAGAAAGGCCATATAGAGGGATTTGCTCCCAAGGAGAAAATACTTTTTTGGCCTTCTTCATGTGCATAAACTATCCTTACGCAGTTATGCACGTTTATGATTCACAATTTTTTGGAATATATTTTACTAACTAATCGTTTAAGTTGGGAGACTTCCTTATTTATCAATCTCTGTTTGCTTTCTCCAAAGTTTTATAAACTTAATATGCGACGGGTATGTTTTTATCTTTATATATGTATATACTTTCCATGAGTTAGAAACTTGTGTTGTCAGATTTTCTCCAAGAAATGGAATATGATGTATATTCAATTTCAATAAATATTATTGAAAGAGATGGGAAAAGATTGAATTCTAATTGATGGTAATAATCAAATCATTTTGTCACAGCTACTCTGAAAGTGTTGTGTGATATCAATAATAGTATCCCTTACATATTTTTGTCTTCTTTTTGATGATTTTTAACACAAGATTTTAATTATTTTATTTATCAATACAAATATCATTTCATATTATTATATGATAAATAATATTATGTTTATGAATATTCCTATTAGTTTAATAATAATAATAATTAAAATAATACAATACGAACAATGATGTAATCAATTTTCCACATCCGAAGAGCTGCCACCAGTTTGAGAGGTCGGGAGTTCGGGAGGTTTGTCCTTGGGAATGAGCTGAGTGAGATCTGTTGGAGTTGAACTAGGAGAAAACTGCTTGGATGAATCACCAGTAGCGAGGTATCACCGGGTCTGGGCCTCGGCACAATATAACTCAAGGAATATGAGAGGAGCTTGTCCTCGGGGATGAGCTGAATGTTTTTCCTTCAACGACCTACAACCATAGACACTGGTCAGAGGACGTCGGAAGTGTTTCCGGCGAAGTCCCTCCGATTCTTAAGCCAGATCGGGTGCTCGGGAATAGAGAGCATGTAAGAATATAAAGAAGAGAGCTTGTGTGTTTGTGAATGACTGTAGAGTGAAGCATATATGAGTATTTATAGAGGGACTAGGCGGTTTCTGCCAGCATTACCCAAGTGTGATGTGCTGAAGCTTCTCGTGGCGGAGATCACGCTCAAATTGATCGATATCTCGAGCGAGATTGCCTCCTTGATGGTCCCATAGTAAGGATCAAAAAGATCAGCAGCCGCGCATTTAAAAGACTTAAGAGAATTTTGCGCTGCTGATACTCACTTGAGCTGCAATAGCTCGTTGTTCTTGAACATTTAAAATCATTTGAGCACCGGAGACAGATCTAGTATGATTTAAAAATCATGCGTAAAATACCAGAACTGAATCCTATATTTTAAAACAACTCAAACAGATTTATGTACAACATAAATCTGTTCGAGACTTGTGTGCTTGTGTGCTGCTGAAATGGCGATGCTAAGATGCTGAACTGTTAATGCGAATGCTAAATACAAGCAAGTGCTGATATGTAAACGTGCAATGCTAAAGTAAATATGCAATACAGAAAGCTTAAAGAGCACGATACTCAGCACAGCATATTTGTTTATGGAAGTTCGGATATCAACATCCTACATCTCCCCTTCTTCCACCTCGGAAGGATCCACTACTTCGTAACTGCACATCAGCCGCAACTGTGTGACTAACTACATACACAAGAGTTTTACGTCTTCGTGCTTGGACGGGAACTGTGAACATATTTCGAGATTCATTCACAAACAGATGTGAATGAATCCGGGTGTGTGAGATTGATACATTTAAGCTCTCATCTATCTGTTTTTCTCACACACGAGGGACGTGCTCTAATACAAGCTAATCTAGACTTAGCAATCAACACTCGTGAAAAACTCCTCTCTAATGGCGGTTGATTGCTTCGTCTATCTCTATATTTTTCCCTCTGTTGGTGCACTGTATAAACAATGTAATTCTACCACAGTATGTAGTAGCACCAACTGAACGAACAAACATTGTCTCGTTCTCTATGTACCGGACACTTCTTCAATGGGCGTCGCCTCAAATATATAGCCTCTGTAAAATTCTTCCCGTTGGAAAGCTTCCAAAACTCTTCAGCGCTCCAGAAGGCTATCTTGTCTTCTTTCCACTTTAGTGCAACGCTCCTCTGTAAAGTAGTACTTGCGTCCTTTTCTTTTTGCAGGCTTCTGTCGCTTTCTTCATTTTGAATTGAGCTCAGCAGTTGACATCCATTTCTCGCAAATCGTCAACTGCTTCGCTACTGATTTAACACCACGACTGCTGCACTTTGCTCTTTCTTCAATTCTTTGCGCCTGGGAACCAAGTCGACTGAATATGCAAAGTTTGCGACTGGTTAAGTAGCAACAGCTGATTCAATTAATCTCTCGACTGGATGCTGCTGTTGCTTGCGACTGGTTGTCTAAAAGCTTCGCCTGAATTTTCTTGCGACTGGATGCTTTGCGTTGCGACTGGATGCACTGTAGCTTCGTCTGCTGAAATAACAACGCAAAGTCTTCCTGCTGAATCTTTATCGCAAGAGCAAAACGCTGTCGTATCAACTTATGTAAACGACATCATTTTGCAATCGCTATCTCCAAATAACGTCTGCTGATTGCACTGTAGCTTGCGACTGGATCTCCTCTACGACGTCGCTTCCTCTTGCGTCTGGAATGCAAGCTACCTGCTGATTCTTGCGACTGGATGATGTCACCGATGACGTCATCAACATCTAATCCATCTGCTGAATCTCAACACGACGTCGCTTCATCTCTCGCGCTTCGCTCCATCTGCTGATTGTGATGACATCAAGGCTGATGTCATCACAGCTCAATCCAAATCTAGCGCCTCTTCTCATCTGTTGAATCTTCAACTGTAGCTTGCTGCTGAACTTCTTCGTTCCAGCTCCATCTACGCTTCCTCTTCTTCTTGAATTCTCTTTTCATCTGCTGAATCTTCATCTGCTGATCACTGTAGCTCCAGCTGATCTTCATCATCTGCTGATTCTCTTCGCTCCAGCTCCATCTTGCGATACATCCAGCTTCTTGAATAGCGACTGTCAACAGATTCGTCAACAGTACTTATAAACACGACTGCTGATAGATTCATCAGCAGTTCTTATAATTGCTTCCTCTCTTGCGCTTCCAGCTGATCTTCATCATCTCGAACTTACTCTTCAGCGCGCCTCTCTATTCATGTACCAGCTGGTTCACTTGCTTTTTAGCGCTTGCAGCTGATCTTCATCATCTGCTGGATTATTATGCTCCAGCTGGTTCAACTTTGGCCATCGCCTGATTACAAACAACTGAATCGACTCTGGACGTCTCCATCGCTAATTCAACTGCTGATCCATGAACATCAAACCAACTGCTGAACATTTATAATGTGAACCATCTGCTGAATATATTCTTCGACCTGAAATCTGCGCACTAGAGTAGAATTGTTAGAGTAACAACAGTAGGTTTTGTGTAATTCAAAACTTAATCAGGATCTGTAAAAACAGATCCAACACTCCTTGATCTCCCGTGCCCTACCCAGCGTGTGATGTGTTGGAGCGCTTCTTGCGCCTTGCATTGCGTACACATTGACTATTTCCCAGGCAAGATTGTCGCCTCGAGACTAATCCAATGCGTATTCGTATCGTGCCATCCAGAACTTGATTGGCAATACGAGGGTGTTCCCGAGAGTTCAGACACTTGTTCGGTCCTCTTGCCTTGAGCTTGTGATGGTCACCTCGGGTCAAGAGGTGTTCTTGCAAGAGGTGCAGAGGTGTTCCTGCAAGAGCTGATGGTCACCTTGGGTCAAGAGGTGTTCTTGCACGAGGTGCAGATGTGTTCCTGCAAGAGATGATGGTCACCTCGGGTCAAGAGGTGTTCCTGAAAGAGGTGTAGAGGTTTTCCTGCAAGAGCTGATGGTCACCTCGAGGCAAAAGGTGTTCGTGCAAGAGGTGTCCCTGTAAGAGCTGATGGTCACCTCGGGTCAAGAGGTATTTCTACAAGAGGTGTCCCTACAAGAGGTGATAGCCACTATGGGGCAAGAGGTGTTCTGACTAGTGAAGGTCTCGGATCCCGAGGTGATGTATAGGGTATTAAGAGTATCCCCCAAGCTGGTCCTAGACGTAGAATTGAAGTTTAGGACATGTGAAGTACTAGTCGGGGCCCAATGTAAGGCCAGGTGCTCATCAACATAGAATAAGCACGCAAAATACGGAAGCTTAAAAGTGTATAAAATTTTTCTTTTTGGCCTGGCTAAAAATGCATCATTCAAATAGGTTCATACTCAAAATAAAGACTTTAAATCAAAAGTCAGCGGAATAAAACATCAGCCTCAATGAATACATATATATATGCATACAAACTCAATCGAATCAATCCACAGCAACTATACATGGCATCCCCTGGCAATGACTCGATACAACATATATATCTATATATATATATATATAAATAACTGGGAACTCAACGCCTAGGGCTCGACCAGCTGTCTCATCTCTCGGACCAGCTGATCTACCTCAAAAAGTCTTTAATGGCCAAACACAAGGCCAAAACAGCCCCAAGGGAAAACAAATGAGGTCAAACCTCTGTACGAAGAGCATTCATCGTACAACTATCAAATAAAGCATGAAACATGGGTCGTGCAATGCATGATGGGTACAGCGAAGACTCATCGGCTGTCAAATGGTTCACAACAGACTCTGTAGGACAAATTTCAGAAGTTTTGGTTATGAAAAATGAACAAGAAATGAAATTCGTAAAAGAGATCATTCAAACCAAAGTGATAAGATCTGGATGAGATTTACCATGTTGAACGAAGAAACCAGATCGGAGCGAAGTAAAGCTGGTCAAGGGAAGATCTGCTCAGGGTGCTCTAGGTAAAGTCAAACCAGCTCGGAACCTTAGTATAGACTAGCTGGACAGTGGAAATTGCAGGGACCAGATCAGTGTTCAGAAACCAGAACGGGTAAACCAGATTGACACAGGACAATGAAAACCAGCTGAGTACAGAACGGAATAAGCAATTTGAATTTCGGAATGTCTGAATCTAAGTACAGTCTGAAACTAATCAGTTGACATCTCTATTATAATTTGTAGTCGTTGGAACTACTTTAAGCTAAACCAGGCATATGACATAGACTGAAGACGGCACAGACTTTTCAAAAAGGGCAATGAATTTAATGATGCTGTACGATCATCGTACAAGAATTTAAGACGTCGCAGGAATTTCAATTTGGATGTATACAACGTGTCTACTGGTAACATTTATTACCGTTGCATCCAAAGAGTATATATATAGGAGAAGAAAAGCCATGAAGCGGTTACCGAATACTACGAATTCATTCGAACATACATAATCTAACCAGTCTTCATAGAAGAAAAGTTCATCTTGAACCAGCTTACTTGAGTGACACACGCACAGATTGCTCATATCTCTTGTGTCACTAACTCTTATTCACACACTCTGTAGACTTGAGTTCAGATTGAAAATTATAGACAGATAGTTTCAGAGTTCTAAAATATCACAACCAGTAGAGTACTGGAATTGTTGTAATACGAACCAGATCGCGAGTCTGTGTGTTGTTGGTTGCTAGGAGTTCTCTTGACTGCGAGTCACGAGAGTGGGTTTGTAAAAGGGTTGTATAAATCAAAACCTTCTAGTGTAAACCTTCCCATTGAGGAAGAAGGGGAGACGTAGGAGAAATTGCTCTGAACTTCCAGAAACAAATCTCTCGTCTCTACTACTTTTACTTTCATGCAATTGATTAAATTGTTCAGCTTCTTGAATCGTGTTTATTCCGCATAAAATCATTTTATTACACGAGACAATAGTAATCACTGAGAAGCTTCCTAGCTGATAACTCGGATGGAAGTTGGCCTTGAGCTGTAAATTTCTCAAAAAAATTTTCAAATCAAAATTAGATACATGAGTTCATTCACCCCCCTCCCCCCCTCTCTGAACTCCTAAGTTCACTATTTGATCCTAACAAGTGGTATCAGAGCGGGTCTTCTCAGTGTCTGAACAATTTATTCACTGTTACTCATGAAACATGTCGATTTCACACACTAAAATTCCTATGTTCTCTAAGGAGTAATACGATGTCTGGAAGATCTGGATGCAGACGCACCTAGCAGCACAAGATGACGACATGTGGTTCGTGATTACCAACGGACTAATGCAAATACTGAAAGTAAACACCTCTATTGCTATAGCTGATGGTGAACCTCAATGGATTGAGAAACCTAGATAGGAGTGGAGCTCTGAAGATAGGAACAAAGCAAATCTGGATAATGTCGTGAAGGACATATTATACAAGACGTTAGACAATAACATGTTTAGCAAAATCCAGACATGCACTACTGCAAAAGAAATCTAGGAAAAAGCTAATCCAGATTTGTGAAGGCAATGAGGAAACAAAAGAAAACAAGCTGACTGTGGAATTACAAAAATTTGAACTCATTAAGATGAAGCCTAAAGAGACCATGGCCGAATTTGATGAAAGATTTAGCTCTCCGGTGATTGTGCTGGCCAGACTCAAGACATACAGCAACAGAGAGCTGGCCCTAAAGGTGATGAGAGCGCTTCCCACGGAGTGACTATGACCATGAGAGAGTCGAAAGACTTGAACAAAATGGAGCTGCATGACTTGTTTGTCAACTTGAAGGCATACGAGTTCGAACTGGAAACCAGAGCAGAAGCTGAGCCATCTATATCTCAACCAACCAGAGCTCTGCCACAAATCCAGATCAGAGTTCATGCTCCACCTATAACGACCAGAATCCTTTTAAGCCATAAATTAGAAAGTTATAAGATTTGATAGATTAAATTAAAATGCTATTTTATTCAACTCTTATTTCGGTTGAATTTCAGATTTGATAATGCAATTACAGGAGCTTTTTTGTAGCGCCCCAAAATCCTAAAGAACCACAAGTTGGTTAGCCTTTCTTTTCCAAGGGCTGATTCGAGTTTGAGCAATCAGATTCTTTCTTTTTCAACTTTAGAGCAACAGTCAGAAGGTCCCGGAAGGATTTCGCCCAAGCACAATTTGATGGAATCCAGACTTTGTTCCTTTTGAAAATAAAACAAGGCCTTTTAACAGGTTTTGTTATTAAATGTATCAAATTACAAATCAAAATAGTAGTGGGGAGTTTTTATAAATATTTTATAAGAAGGACAAGAGTTGGCACGGTAGCCATGCCTACTCGTGTATTTCCACCTACTACAAATCATTCTCCCTTGTATAAAATGATTTACGTGAGTCTCTTGATTCATTTGGTTACACTTAAAACTTTTAGTGTCTCTAAAGTTAAGTAGTTTTTCGGTGTGCTTGTGGAGACTTCCAACCGGGATCATCTGCACGTTGTGACCTTCATTCAGGAAAGTAACTTCGATTCTTGTTGTATTGAGAAAACATGTATTGTTCGTTGTTTCCTATGTATGCTCAGTTCAATTTAGCTTCAGTAATGTTGAGTTCGAGTTATGGATTCACTGCCTAGATACTTTAGCTCTGAGGAAACTCACCAGGAAGTTAACCAGACATGGTGTACTTTAAATTATACCGAGTTGTACAAATTCAGAGTTCTTGTTTTCTGCAGCTCCATGAAGACTCTGGACATTGAATTTGAACGAATAAACAACGCTGGTTCAATCAGGAGCAAGTCCTGATTTGATAAGCGAAGTTAGTTTGTTCGGATTCTGTCTAAGTCGAAGCATGGTTAGTGTCCATCAGCAGTTGCATTGTTCGCAATTCAGTAGTCGTATTGTTGCAAAATTCAGCAGTTTCCTTCTAGGATCAGCAGTTGTTCTTTTATATATTATATTATTATATTCAGTAGACGCACTGTTCATAACCAGCAGACGCGTCCTATTCATTGCGACTGGTTTCTCTTGCGACTGGTTTTCTTGCGACTGGTTTCTCTAGCAACTGGTTTGCTTGCGACTGGTTTGCTAGGCGAATGGTTTCTCTTGCGACTGGTTTTCTTGCGACTGGTTTTCTTGCGACTGGTTTTCTTGCGACTGGTTTCTCTTGCGACTGGTTCCTGTGTCTCTTGCGAATAGTTCATATGAACGTCTGCTTCTTAGTCGCCTGTTTTAGCACTTTCAAGTCTTTTCCTTAGAGCTGGTTCTCAACCCAAGTACTGTACACTCAGTAGCAATTTTTTAAAATAAAAATGAGTTTCATGGCAGTGATTCCACCAAATTCCAGTAATCGACATTCGATCAAGAGCCAGTATATAGATATTCCAGAAAGAAGTAAAGTTCAGACTTCAGATTTATTGAGGACCTGGTCTTGGTGAAGGGACAGGATTACAGTAGGACCGTAATCCCTTCATGGAAGGGACGATTATGGAATTATTGTAATCCCTTCACAGAGAATTACTGATCAGTAGTTATCATGCTTCATGCACGAGGACTAACAGAGAGCCTCTAGTTCATAATTATTCAGTATAAGCAATTCAGATTCGAGCTTTGAATTGTCTTTGTTTAGCGAGTTTCAGTTCAGTCGCCTGCATTATGTATTTGTTATTTCCAGTTTAACTTGTTGAGCCTCTAGGCTCACTAGTTTTCTCAATGCAGGTGAGGCATCTCAGGAGCAGGCGGAAGGTGCAAGTTGATTCGGATTGGGGGAAATGTGTTTGTCAATGGCCGGCGTCTTCCGTAGAGGCATAGCTTTTGTTGTTTTGGATCTTTTGTCATTTGTATTAAGATCTGTTACAACAATTGTGAACTTATGTAAAGTCCAGTAGTTGTAACATCGCAGTTGCATTATGAATAGAAATATGTTTGACACCTGTTATTTCATATTTTGTCCTTTGGCGCCAATCAGTTTTATTTCAGTTTATATATTCGAATTTGGTCCTTCCATTTGTTTTAAATTTTGAATTTTTCCCACTCTGTTGACTCCCTTGGGTCTTGGCGTCACATGTTTGGTCGATCCTTACAAGCCAATTGAATCCTTCTTTTTAAATAGAATGGTTCGGTTCTATTGTGAGGATTGAGATTTGAAAATTAGTGATTAATCTAGTAATCAGATTTGGTTTGGGATTAGTCACGGGAGTTATGGATTTTTGAATTTCAGATTTTGTTTAGAGTTGTTCAGATTCGAGTCTCTAGGCACTATCGGGAGAAATCTGTGTTGAATTTGGAGTTGATTCGTCGAGTCTTTCGATAGAGATCTGATTCCCGTAAGTGTTCAGATGTGAATAATCAGTTGAGGTGTTAGCGAGTGACATCTGAGTAGTCGGGTATGGCGCGAGAAGTGATGCGTCGTCGTTTCGAAATTTCAGATTTCTCCCAAGTGGGTGAAATCTGTTCGGTGGCATATCCAGATGTCAACGCGGGACAACGGTACTGTGTAGCGAGTGCACGGATGTGAGAGTTAACGAGGAGAGGACACGTGTTAGTCAAAGTTTCTGGGTTGACTGCTGGTTTTAGCGCTAGAATCTGATGAGAGATCTGTATGAGCGTGAGCAGCAGTGAGTGCTAAGATATGTTTCATACGTGAGGCAGTGCGACGTCGATTTGCTTGTGTGAGCAGGAACCTTGGTACACCGTCGTTTTGAGTAGATACGCTCGTGTGTAGCGTTAGCGTTGAGAACTCATATTTGAGTTAACGCTGGGATGAGATTTGAGGACTTGAGCCTTAGTGCTAAGATCTGATGCAGAGATCTTTTATGTCGGTGTTGACTTTCACTGTAGGCTTTGACTCGAAGATTTAAATGCAAGAGCTGATTAACTGTAACGACCGGACTTTTCTAAAAAGGAATTTAGAAATTTGGGGATCGAATTGAAAGACCCAAAAATTTCAATCTTTAAAACAAAAGTCGTTACCAAATTCTGGACTAAATTGCGAATAAATACAATTCAATGCTGCTAAATGCGGAACAATTGAAACAGTGAAGAAAATCAGCTGGAAGGTAAACCAAAAGCTGAACTAAATCATCTGCTGATGAAAATACAAATGAACTCATATATATATCTTTACACCAAATGTTCATACAGATTTCTACAAAATGAGAAACTAGAAACCTGCTAACATACAAAACCAAAAGTTGAAAAGAACAACTATAGATGTCCACGATAAACACATCCTCCCATTTCTGATCATCTCCCTCCAGCTCCTACTGCTGATTACCTGCACTCAATGAAAACTAGTGAGCCAAAGGCTCAGCAGGTAAATCTGGAATAGCAAAATCATGCAATAGAACTGATACTGAAACAAAAGCTGAAAAGAAACAATGGAAGATGTCCACGAAAACACATCCTTCCATTTCTGATCATCTCCCTCCAGCTCCTACTGCTGATTACCTGCACTCAATGAAAACTAGTGAGCCAAAGGCTCAGCAGGTAAATCTGGAATAGCAAAATCATGCAATAGAGCTGATACTGAAACTGGAACTGAAAGCTGAATACATAATCTGAAATCTACGTACGCTTTGAAATGAACAAGCGCCCTAATATATATAACTGGGAATTCTGATAGAAACTGAAAGCATAAAACATAATCAAATTCTGAAAACATTTTCTTTAAACATATTCTGGAGCTGTGACTAAAATCACATTTGCGCTCTTCTGAAATTATGACAACACTTTAAACATTTTGGTCCAAATTCGCTTGATCAAACTCCTGATATCAGTTTCTAGCACTATGGCTCATGGTGAAGGGATATATAGATCCGTCGACCTATACACCTGATCCTTCCTCTGTTGAAAGGGCATACGGTTCGTCAGCCGCACACTCACCCTTCCTCTGGGGACCCTCTTAGTTGTCATAACTTAAAACATTTATTTGATTTTGAAAGTAATGATGCATGAAGCGACTTAAAATCCTATTTATATGATTTGTAAATGCCTAAGGAAGAAACGCATTTAATTCAATATGCCAAACTCTGAAAGAAGCGTGCTCTGTTTTAAACCAAATAATGCATATGAAAACCGAACAGTTTTAGTTAAAACAAAGGATCCGATTGGCTTGTAGGAATTGTTTAGACATCTACTGTAATTGCATTCCTGCTATCTGGAATTTAGCTCTTAAATGATAAAAATCTAAACAATACATAAATAAAATCTGAAACTCGATTAATCAAGAGTTGAATATAATAGCATTGTAATCCCTCAATCTCATATCTTTCTAGTTTGTGGCTTCTAAAATATCTGGTCGCTACAACCTACCCTCCTTAACAAAATTTCGTCCTCGAAATTTCTTACTTAAAAGATCTGGGTAGCTTTCCACAAATCATAACCACTTTCCCACATAACTTATCTGTCAATGTGATTTACCCACCGCATATTAATCAAGGGATAGTTCTATTCTTTAACTTACGGTTTTCTCTTAAAAGAATCTTTACTAAAACTTCTTCATAATCTAAATCTAACGCTACTTAAACAGGTTCTTATCTGAGCATCTAATTCTACTATAAGAGACGCATCGATGAAATGAAATCAGATGCAACAAATTGGAACAGTATTGGGAAATGAAACAAATTTTCTACTGTTCATGAATAGTGCTGAAAGAAACCAGCTGGGATAAATAGGAACCAGCTGCAAGGTCCTTTACTAACAACAAACGTACTAATTGAAACGACGCCGTTGTGAAACAATATGAATACAACTGCTGGAAATGGGTGCAGCTGCTGGTCATAACAATGGAATGCAAGTGCTGAAAAACGAACTTTGGTACTGCAACATCAAACGACAGCTACGCTATCAGCTGTTGTTTATCAAACCAGACACTGATTCAACTAACAGCTACCGATTACATAGCGTCAAGTTCTGATGTTACCATTCACCGGAAGAAGAACAATTCTAAACATACGGGAACTAAATTCGAACTCAAAAGGACCTAAACACAGTACTCTACTTCTTTTTCTTCTAAGTTAGCTATCAATTTCTTAACAAACCTATCTGATACAAAATACAAGTTGACCAGAAGCTAACAATGCTAAGGTAAACATACGGGAAACAAAATCTTACCCGTCGCCGCTGAGGTATCTGCTGGAGTTTCTGTAGCTGTCATTATGTAAGCTCTACCGGTGATAAGTGGTCGCTTCTGGGAACATTCCCTAGACATATGGCCTGGCTTACCACAAGTATAACACACTTTCTGGCCAAAAAG
>KV015044.1:0-12819 GCA_001598015.1 Dorcoceras hygrometricum | reverse complement strand
AGTTGGAACCTGAGATTCGATGAAACAATTAAGGAATTTGGTTTCATCAAGAATCCCGAGGAGCCATGTGTATATAAGAAGGTAGTTAAAAGCGTTGTGACATTCCTCGTACTTTATGTTGATGACATTCTACTCATTGGGAATGATGTAGGAATGCTGCAGTCAACTAAAGTATGGTTGTCTAGTAGATTCTCGATGAAGGACATGGGTGAAGCATCCTATATTCTTGGAATACAGATCTATTGGGATAGATCGAAACGGATGCTCGGACTCACCCAAGCTACCTACATCGATACCATACTTAAGAGGTTCTCTATGGAAGAATCCAAGAGAGGACACCTACCTATGTGCCGCGGGGTCACTCTATCTAAGTCTATGTGTCCGAAAACTGATGAGGAGATAGAGAGTATGACACGTGTTCCATATGCCTCGGCAATAGGTAGTATTATGTATGGCATGATCTCGACTAGACCGAATGTCGCATATGCTCTGAGTGTCACGAGCCGCTACCAGGACAACCCCGGCCAATTGCATTGGAAGGCTGTGGAGGATATTCTTAAGTACTTGCGAAGGACTAAGAATATGTTCATGGTCTATGGGGGTGGTGAACTGAAACTGGAAGGGTATACTGATTCTAGCTTCCAGTGTGACGTGGATGACTCGAATTCTACCTCTGGATTTGTATTCATGCTCAATGGTGGTGCTGTCTCTTGGAAGAGTTCCAAGCAAGACAACATCGCGGATTCAACCACTGAGGCTGAGTACATTGCAGCATCAGCTGCTGCTAAGGAGGCGGTTTGGATAAGGAATTTCGTCCAAGAGTTGGGCGTCATTCCTGATGGATTTGGTCCAGTTCCGGTGTACTGCGACAACACGGGTGCCGTTGCACAAGAAAAGGAGCCTAGGTCTCACCCAAGATCCAAACATATACTGGGGAAATACCACATAATCCGGGATATTGTGGCAAGAGGTGACATAGCAGTTGAGAGAGTCGCCTCTGCGGACAACGTTGCTGTTCCACTTACGAAGCCCTTGCCAGGACCGTTATTTGAAAAACATCACGAAACAATGGGACTGCGTCTGATGAGTAGTCGGCTTTAGGGCAAGTGGGAGATTGTTAGAGTAGATGCCAAACTAGCCAACTTGTGGCGTGTGGGTTTATAGACTCTTGTATGAAACGATCTTTATATATGATATTCGCATTTATTCATGGCTTTCTTTATTTTCATTATGACTATAATGTTAACAATAGTGTTGGATAAAGACCTAGAATGCACCATAGTGTATGTTAAATGTGATAGTGGGTATGACGGCTATCATGAAACACATCTAATAGTCACTGTGTATTATGAACTCGTTCCTAGTCGATTGGGCCGTCAAAATGAGGATAAGGACCCCCAAAATTGAGACTAGTATCTGTGATGCGAAGTACCGTGTTTCATTGGTAGGGAATATTGTGATGTTCTGAGCATGCAGATAGATAGTGACCTGGTGATCTATCGAACTACCCTCGTTCGGACTTTCCAACTGGTTACCATTTGTCGAGTGGATAAGTCCGAGGTCTTGGTTGTACTGATTAGTCCTCACGACTCGAAACGTCATTGAGACTCTACATGATAGGCGTCTCACTTTGACTCGTTTGCCGACTCACTTGGGGTCATTAGGCGGCGGGATTGGGTGAGACCCCGATGCATGTAGGAGTCGATGCTACGTTGTCGAGGATTCACCGCTCGCTTACATGCGTGGATATCCTATGCTATCTGAGGGGATAATAGTGTATAAATATCTGGCCAGAGTACTAGAAGTGTTTTAGGTAAATGGGTTTACCTAGTTACACTCGCGATGTCACTATTCGATCTCCAAGATGTATGCATAGCTATCGGATCTCTAGCGACTCTCGATTTACCAATGGTCGTTGATCTGATCGGGATATATGTGTTGAAAGGACCGTACTGTACACTAACCACGACCAACTGGTTCTTGCAGGCACTATCAGTAATACTTAGGGGATCATGGTGCGATGTTGCTAGGCGCTTTATCATGATCCGTTGGGCAAGTCCGAAATTGTGATTTCGGAGCCGCAATGGTTGCGGGCCCACGGCTAGCTGTATCCCTGAACCATTGAGGGTCACACAAGTACTGGATTCATGATTCCCACATGGAAACTGAGCTCAATGTGTTGAGCATAGGAGGAGGATTTTAGGGAGTGCGACTTCCTAAAAGTCAACAGGGGTCAAATTGCGATTTCCCGCCGTTGAGGGGCAAAACTGTCATTTTGGACTAGGTATCTGAAAAATTGTTTTTCACGTCATAACATTCAGTTTTGGAAACTGATTTGATCTGTCCGATCTGATCGTTGATCGGAGTTATGATGAAGTCACGCTGATAGGGATGAACCGAATGTTCATACGTTGGACAGGGCCCAGGTCCAATGGGCCGGTTCAAGCCCATCACACCTATACTTAGTCTTGAGCCTAGGGTTTCATAACACAACTCACACAAACCCTAGACTCCCTAGTTGGCCGCCGCCCCCTCCTCTAAAGCCTCACGCCGCCGCCGCCTTGCACCGCCGTATGCCGCCGTTGTCCGCCGCCCGCTTCGTGATCGGACTTGTTTCGATCACTGCGAAGAAGTGATTCCGTCAATTGCAAATCCATCAGCTTTCTAGTGCAGGCTGATTGGAGGAAGATTGAATCCGGTCGTGGACCTGATTGACGATCTACCGTCGCCTACAGTTTGAAGTGCCGGTTTCCGCGTGAAACTGGTCGGAGCCAGGCACCTAGACGCCAGCAAGGTAATCATCTACGAATACCCTATGTATGTTTGTAAATTTCTTTGAATGTATTGAACACTTTTCGGGCAAATTTTGTTCTTCCGCTGCGCCCCAGGAAGTGGGATCCGGATCCGCCACCGCTATTCCAACAAAGAAGCCGAGCAAAACCTTTCAAAGCTTTTTGAAGGAGACAAGTGGTGCGTACGTGATTTGCCAGATTCCATCTGTAGTTGTGTTGCAGAATACAGGCAAGTAAACTCTGTTTCTTGCTACACTCATGAAAGCATATATTCAGTTCTGTTTGCATGTATATATGTGATTTTAAAGGTTTGAGAATTTTCTACGGCTGTTCTTCAAACAATAGAAAGTTCATGCCCTGTTTTTTATGAAAAAGTACGTGTTTACTGTATTTTGATTGAGAAAAGATTTTAGAAGATGGTTTGATGATGATCGTACAGTAGTTTCTTGAGAATTCCAAAGATTTTCTTCAAAGTGGCTTACAATTAGCTTATTCAATGTTTTCCAGAAATTTCTTGAGATCTTTTGATTTCTTCAGACTAAGGAGACCTTCGTGCTCGTGTTTGTGTTCATGGTTAAGTCTGAAATCTGGTTCTTTAACCAAAAGATGAATTTTTATATTGTAGAGATTCTAAGTTAAGAATTCTGTTTCTACGTTATTCGAAGTTCAGATGCGAGTGTTGTTTCAAATCTGAATTTGGTTAACACTACTGTGATAGACCATTGACATCTGAGTTGACTACGGTTGATAATTGATATCTTAATGACTATTTAATTTCGTTGACATCTGAGTTGACCAACAGTCAGAATCTGAATTCTTTCATCTTCGTTGAGATACTTGTGTGCGATTCAGATTCCACCTATCTTTTCTTCAAAACTGATTCGATAAATACAGAAATTCTCGATTTGAATTCTTTATTTTTTTTAGCTTCATTTATAAAGATTAATTCGATTCATTCGAACAGATTTGAGTAATTTTATTCAGTTTTCATCTTCACAAGTATTACAGAAATTTTCAAAGTGTTCCAGATTATCATGAGAGCTATAAAACCAGTAAACCGTACCAGATGAAAATAACAGTTTTAAGAAAGAAAGGGCAGAAAGAATGTTACAGAAACGTATTACAGAAAAGTCTTATAGGTTATGACTTAGATAATAGACGGTCCCCAGAGGAAGGGTGAGTGCCTGGCTAACGAACCAGTGTGCCCCTTCAACATCAGGAAGGATCAGGATTACGGATTGACGGATCTGTATACCCCTTCATATAGATGGGATTTATCCCAGCCCCCTGATATCAGATGATAGTTTGATCAAACGAATGGACCAACTGTACAGGTGTCTCTGTAATAATTACCAGAAAAGAAAAGAATAGAGCTCGGTGTGATTTTAATCACCAAGCTTAAAGAAAATGACTTCAGAATGTATATATGTATGATTTCATAACATTTCAAATTTGACCCTCTGTAATAATTACCAGAAAAGAAAAGAATAGAGCTCGGTGTGATTTTAATCACCAAGCTTAAAGAAAATGACTTCAGAATGTATATATGTATGATTTCATAACATTTCAAATTTGACCGTTCATCGTATTTAGCTTATTTATTCTTAAGCTATTCAGATTCAGATTTCAATAAAGTAACAGATATCGTTGCATGTGTTATATGTTCTTGATATTCCAGATTTTACCTGCTGAGCCTTAGGCTCACTAGTTTTTCTTGAGTGCAGGTAATGTTTCGCAGGAGCTGGATGGTGAGATCTGATCAGAGGTGGAGATTGTTTATCATGGATGACAGTTTCCGTTTCGTTCTTTTGTTATTCAGATTTTGATGTACAGAACTCTAGTTATAGTTTTTGTACTTATTCAGATTTCTGATTCTTCGTTTTGTTGAAATCTGACTCAGAATTGGCATTATCTCGTATATGATGTTCCGCATAGTATTTGAGCAGAATTGTTCCCGTTCATTAAACTAAATTTTAGTTACAATTGAAATTTAGTCCAGAAAGCTTTTTAAAGTATCCATTTAGGTCAAGATCTAAATTTTCGCACTTTCCAATTCGAACCCCAAAGTTCTTAATCTAGTTTAAGAAAAGTCCAGTCGCTACACCACCAGTAGCAGATCAGCAGACGAAATGAGCAATGATGAAATGGCTCTACTTATAAGAAAAAGTTGGAAAATTCATGCGGAAGCAGAAGACTCAACCCTTCTCTTTTAATTCTCACAAGAAAAATTTCAATACTCCTTCTGACGATAAATGTTATAACTGTGGCAGGACTGGTCACATCATGGCTGATTGCAGTAAGCCAAGAAGAGATGAAAAGAAGTGACAAGACCGTAGCAACAACAAAAAAAGAAGGAGAAAAAGATATATCGAAAAGGGAGAACTGAAAAAGCTATGGTAGCTAAAGAGAACAAAAGTGCATGGGCTGACTCCGATTCAGAAGAATCAAGCTCTGAAGCCTCCTCATCAAGTGATAGCGAGGATGAAGTATAGTGTCTCATGGAAGATGACATTGAGGAGGTATTTGATTTTTCAAATCCTGAATTCACATGGGAGGACCTTGTTACTGCACTAAAAGAAATGGTCCTCGAATACAAAAAGCTTTCTCAATCATTTAAAGAATTTAAAGATGAAGAAGAGAGATGTGCAACAGGTGCTGGGCTAGCTGGCTCAGGTGCCATGCAAGTTGCTGTAAGTAAACTTGAAACCGAGAATTCTGAATTAAGAAGCAAGTCAGTGGAGATGCTCTACGAGAATCAGCGGCTAGCTGATATAATAAGCTCCTGGACCAAGTCTTCTGCTTCACTACAAAAACTACAAAGAGCTATAAAGCCATCTGGTGATAAAATCGGATTGGGCTACAATAACAATGAAGGCAGTATCGCTGAAACGAGTAATAATCCAAGGCTAGGAAAGACAAAGTTTAGAATAATGAACTTTGTAAAATCTAGCCGGGAACAATTTGCTGAGAAAAAATCTGGTGAAGCTATGATGGCAGATAAGCCCTTGATCAGGCAAGGAAGATTTTGCGGGCTGGGATATACTGCTCCTGAGAAGCCTCGGGAAAACTGGTTAAACAAAAGAGTTGAATTAATACGGGGGAAGCCCAAATTCAACAGTAAGACAAACTAGTTCTTCCAATATTCTACGAAGGATATGCAGTACAAGCCACAATATCGAAATCCCAGATCAAAGGGTACATACGCTGCATATCATGTTCGTAACAGAACAAAGAATACACACGAACCGCACAAATACTTTGATGCACACACTGGAAAATGGTTTAAGATTATCCAAGTGTGGGTCCCGAAAGGTCTAATCAAACTTGGACCCAATTGAATCAAATGGTACCAAATTTTCTTGATTTATGACAGCAGGAACAACAGGAATCCAGACTGGAGCATTCAACATAGTATATGGACAGTGGATGTGAAAGGAACATGACTGGGGATGCCAAGCTGCTCATAGATATAAAATCCTGCAACGGACCTAAGATCACTTTTGGAGACAATTCAAATGGTAACACTGTGGGTAAGGGTGAGCTTACCCATGGTAACTTTACTGTAAACAATGTCCTTCTTGTTGAAAATCTGTGCTACAACTTGATTAGTATCAGTCAGTTGTGTGACAGTAACTACTCTTTCAAATTTCAGAAGCACACATGCACGGTTCTTAATCCGGAAGGTCTGACTGTATTAGTTGGTTACCAATCTGGTAACACATACAAAGTTGATTGGTCAGATCAACCGTATAAAGAACAAACTTTTCTAGTAGCTGATTCCTCTAAAAGTTGGTTATGGCATCAGCGGATGAATCACTTGAACTTCAAAACTATTTCCAATCTGAGTAATCTTGACCTAGTTGATGGCCTGCCCAAATTAAAATTTTCAAAGGACAAGATATGCTCTGCATGTCAGCTGGGTAAGCATATCAAATCTAATTTCATAACTAAAGGAAATACCTAAACCTCTCGTAAGCTGGACCTTCTGCATATGGATCTCTTTGGTCCAATACCCTTAACAAGCTTAGGGGGAATGAAATACACCCTTGTTGTGGTCGATGATTTTTCAAAATTTAATTGCGATGGATCTGTGTCGACAGATCCAGATTGAATTTTGAATTACACAAAACTTATTATTGTGTTTCTAACAACTCTATGTAGTGTGCAGACGTCAGCAGGAGAAATATGTTAGAGAAGCTTTCTGTTGAAGATGTCTGTTGAAGAAGGTTGATGAAGAAGATTCATAGTGAAAAGAAGCCTTCAGAAGCTGTTGGAATGAAGTTAAAAGAGGAGAAATCTGATAACAGTTGGAATGCTACAAAGTAGTTGAGCTTCGCTTGTGTGGACAGCTTTGCTTACGTGGCGTCATGAATGGACAGATTTGATTACGTGGAGCCCAGCATGGACAGATATGCTTACGTGGAACAGCTGTACCTGCTGTTAGTTGTGTCGCGTAAAGAGAAGCTGGAGAAGATGGATTCAGCAGTAGAAGTATTCAGCAACGATGACGTCATCACAATCAGCAACGTTAACAGTAACATGCAGCAGCATTCAGCAATGATGACGTCAGTGTTTCTATTGAAGGAATCGAGAATCAGCAACCATGACGTCAGCATTTTTATTGTTAAGAAGAGCTGGTATCAGCGATGATGACGTCAGCATTTCTATTGGAGGAAGCTGTGATCAGCAACGATGATGTCAGCATTGCTGATTGGAAGAAGTTGTGATCAGCAACTATGACGTCAGCACTATCAGCAGACAACAAGATGGATCATCAATTGTGACGTCAGAATATCTTTTGAAGATGCAGAAAACAAAGAAGAGAGGTTGCTGATGAAGATCGAACAGCGATGATGACGTCAGCAGTGATGTCATCACAATCAACAGTTGACAAGAGAAGCGCAAGAGATGGAGCGACGCCGTTTAACTCTTAACAGTGTATCAGTCGTAGCGCTAAACAGTAGATGCAACCAGCTGTTGCAAGCTTTCAACAGTGAGCTACAGTATATCAAGTCGCAAGCTACAGTACAACCGGTCGATGGTACTTGACGTTAGCGATAGCAAAACGATGTCGTTTGGATAAATGGATATGACAGCATTTTGCCTTCACGCTAAGATTCCGTCGATGGTTTTTGCAATAGTGATAACCAGCAGGTAAATCTCCTAAGAGAAACCAGCAGGTAGCTACATTGAAATTAAAAGAGAACCAGCCGTTGCGAGGATTTGGAACCAGACGCTTCAAATATAAATCAGTCTTAGTACAAACAAAAAAATCAGTATTGAAAAGCAGCAGTTGGATGAATAGAAGAAGTCTTGAAGACGAGAGCTAGAAGAAGAAGAAGATTGAAAGAGAAGAAATCAGCAGATGGATCAATCAGCAGTAGAACAATAGAAGCTAACAGTTGTTGATTACATGAAGAAAGGCAAAAGCTGATAACAGACGTTGATCAGGCTCAAGCGAAGCAGTTAACGAATTATATTATGAAGAATTACTAAAGCTGGATGTCAAATGCTGAGCTTAGTTCAAATGTTGAAGACGACAAAAAGTCTGCAAAAGAAAGGACACAAGGACAATTCCCTGTCGGTACTCTATAGAACATATTTCAAACGGGAAGAATTTGTGTCCAACGGATTGGATTTGAACAGAGGCTATTTAAGGGAGAAGAATTGAAGGAAGAAGATGATGACTGAGTGATGATACAGTGAGGATTCAAAAACAGAGGGAAGAAATATTGGAGACAAAGCAGTAGACCGCCATTAGAGAGGAGCGCTTAACGAGTGTCTACTGCTGAGTCTTAATTAGCTTTTGTAGAAGCATTTCCTTAGTGTGTGAGATTTAATGTTTACGAGAGTTTTTCTTACACTGTAAATCTCACACACAGAGAGATTCATTCACATTCATTGTATAGTGAATGAATCTCAAACCCAATACAAAATCAGATCCCGTCCAAGCACGACGACGTTAAACTCTGTGTCTGTAGCCTTTCTCACATAGGCGTTAAACAAGTGATTGAGTGAACAGCCGAGGGCTGGTAGAGTCTAGGAGTTCTCGCAGCTGCTGGTTGCGGGATTGAGTCTGTACACGATGTATAGATCAAATCTTCTAGTGGAACCTTCCGAGGAGGAAGAAGGGGAGATGTAGGACATTGAAATCTGAACTTCCATAAACAAATGAGCTGTGTATTGTATTTATTATTTACAGTTCTGCATATGCAATTACATTTAGCACGCACGTATACAGTTTGAACACACAGTAAGTCGAACAGATTTCTGTTTACAGAAATCTGTTTGCAACGTTTTAAAATTTAGGATTCAGTTCTGGTGTCTTCCGCATGATTCTATTTCATACCAGATCTGTCTCCGGTGCTCTGTTTTTTAATGTTCAAGAACCAGAGGTATTGCACCTCATAATAGTGGCGCAAAGTTTTTAATTACCAGTAGCAGCGCTTGCTTGCATTAATCTCTCAATTTTTAGTCTTAACAAGTGGTATCAGAGCGGGTTGTTCTTGAACGAGCATTTATTTTAAAACGCATGTGCTATGTTTTTTTTAAAAATTGTTTTAAATGGCTTGCATTAATCTCTCAATTTTTAGTCTTAACAAGTGGTATCAGAGCGGGTTGTTCTTGAACGAGCATTTATTTTAAAACGCATGTGCTATGTTTTTTTTAAAAATGTTTTAAATGTTTTTGAGAAGCTTATATTATGAAGGCCAGATGAAAATGATTTGTTTTATATATAGAACTGTTTTCTTCTGTCGAGCTGACACGGAATGCGCGAGTTCCGTGTGGATGCCAGGATCCTATTTAGGTTGGGCTATAAGTTCACCTGGAGCGAGGCTCGGTGACAGCACATGGGACGAAATAGGAGAAATGAAGAAAATCGAGCTTTAGCTGTCACATTTTCCTTCGGGTTCTTCATGTGTGAGTGACTCAGTAGAACATGTTATTATTTGAAACAATATTTAAAGTGCTCTGAAAATTTTTCGAACTCTCTGATGGTATGCGGAATTTCAGCTGGTGCTTAATTTTTTTTAAAATGATTTAAGCTTATATTATAAAAGACAGGGAGAGTGATATATTTGTCTTTATTAATTTGAGCTATCTATTTATGCATCAGTTTCAGTTTTGTTGCAATCGTCTTTTTCAAATCATAGCATATTGTTAAATATGGTTGTTCCCAAAATGCTTTTCGATTTCCAAAATTTAAAATTCCTACTGTCACGTTGTTTTTGTTGTGATAGTGTAGGGAGAGCTTTGATTTAAATTTCGGGAAGACCAGCTTTCGACCCCTTTTTGATTCCCACAAAAAGGGAGAGAATTGTTAGATCATGCATTTGTTATTTAAAGTTTTGTGTAAATCAAAAAGGGAGAGATTGATGAATCTGTGTCGACAGATCTAGATTGAATTTTGAATTACACAAAACTTATTATTGTGTTTCTAACAACTCTATGTAGTGTGCAGACGTCAGCAGGAGAAATATGTTAGAGAAGCTTTCTGTTGAAGATGTCTGTTGAAGAAGGTTGATGAAGAAGATTCATAGTGAAAAGAAGCCTTCAGAAGCTGTTGGAATGAAGTTAAAAGAGGAGAAATCTGATAACAGTTGGAACGCTACAAAGTAGTTGAGCTTCGCTTGTGTGGACAGCTTTGCTTACTTGGCGTCATGAATGGACAGATTTGCTTACGTGGAGCCCAGCGTGGACATATATGCTTATTTGGAACAGTTGTACCAGCTGTTAGTTGTTTCGCGTAAAGAGAAGCTGGAGAAGATGGATTCAGCAGTAGAAGTATTCAGCAACGATGACGTCATCACAATCAGCAACGTTAAATGTAACATGCAGCAGCATTCAGCAATGATGACGTCAGCGTTGCTATTGAAGGAATCGAGAATCAGCAACCATGACATCAGCATTTTTATTGTTAAGAAGAGTTGGTATCAGCGATGATGACGTCAGCATTTCTATTGGAGGAAGCTGTGATCAGCAACGATGACGTCAGCATTGCTGATTGGAAGAAGTTGTGATCAGCAACTATGACGTCAGCACTATCAGCAGACAACAAGATGGATCAGCAATCGTGACGTCAGAATATCTGTTGAAGATGCAGAAAACAAAGAAGAGAGGTTGCTGATGAAGATCGAACAGCGATGATGACGTCAGCAGTGACGTCATCACAATCAACAGTTGACAAGAGAAGCGCAAGAGATGGAGAGACGCCGTTTAACTCTTAACAGTGTATCAACCGTAGCGCTAAACAGTAGATGCAACCAGCTGTTGCAAGCTTTCAACAGTGAGCTACAGTATATCAAGTCGCAAGCTACAGTACGATGAAGATCGAACAGCGATGATGACGTCAGCAGTGACGTCATCACAATCAACAGTTGACAAGAGAAGCGCAAGAGATGGAGAGACGCCGTTTAACTCTTAACAGTGTATCAACCGTAGCGCTAAACAGTAGATGCAACCAGCTGTTGCAAGCTTTCAACAGTGAGCTACAGTATATCAAGTCGCAAGCTACAGTACAACCAGTCGAGGGTACTTGACGTTAGCGATAGCAAAACAATGTCGTTTGGATAAATGGATACGACAGCGTTTTGCCTTTGCGCTAAGATTCAGTCGATGGTTTTTTTAATAGTGATAACCAGCAGGTACACCTCCTAAGGGAAACCAGCAGGTAGCTACAGTGAAATTAAAAGAGAACCAGCCGTTGTGAGGATTTGGAACCAGACGCTTCAAATATAAATCAGTCGTAGTACAAACAAAGAAAGCAGTATTGAAAAGCAGTAGTTGGATGAATAGAAGAAGTCTGGCAGACGAGAGCTAGAAGAAGAAGAAGAAGATTGAATGAGAAGGAATCAGCAGATGGATCAATCAGCAGTAGAACAATAGAAGCTAATAGTTGTTGATTACATGAAGAAAGGCAAAAGCTGATAACACACGCTGATCAGGCTCAAGCGAAGCAGTTGACGAATTATATTATGAAGAATTACTAAAGCTGGATGTCAACTGCTGAGCTTAGTTCAAATGTTGAAGACGACAAAAAGCCTGCAAAAGAAAGGACACAAGGACAATTCCCTGTCGGTACTCTACATAACATATTTCAAACGGGAAGAATTTTTTTCCAACGGATTGAATTTGAACAGAGGCTATTCAAGGGAGAAGAATTTAAGGAAGAAGATGATGACTGAGTGATGATACAGTGAGGATTCAAAAATAGAGGGAAGAAATATTGGAGACGAAGCAGTAGACCGCCATTAGAGAGGAGCGCTTAACGAGTGTCTAATTTTGAGTCTTAATTAGCTTTTGTAGAATCATTTCCCTAGTGTGTGAGATTTAATGTTTACGAGAGTTGTGCTTACACTGTAAATCTCACACACACAGAGATTCATTCACATTCATTGTATAGTGAATGAATCTCAAACCCAATACAAAATCAGATCCGGTACAAGCACGACGACGTTAAACTCTGTGTCTGTAGCCTTTCTCACATAGGCGTTAAACAAGTGATTGAGTGAACAGCCGAGGTCTGGTAGAGTCTAGGAGTTCTCGCAGCTGCTGGTTGCAGGATCGGGACTGTACACGATGTATAGATCAAATCTTCTAGTGGAACCTTCCGAGGAGGTAGAAGGGGAGATGTAGGACATTGAAGTTCGAACTTCCATAAACAAATGAGCTGTGTATTGTATTTCTTATTTACAGTTCTGCATATGCAATTACATTTATCACGCACGCATACAGTTTGCACACACAGTAAGTCGAACAGATTTCTGTTTACAGAGATCTGTTTGCAACGTTTTAAAATTTAGGATTCAGTTCTGGTGTCTTCCGCATGATTCTATTTCATACCAGATCTGTTAGGATAAAATTTATGGTTTTGGTGATAACAAAATGGAACATATTATCTGGTGTTGTCTATTGGAAAGAAAAACAAGTCGACTGGAATGCTTTTTAATTGCGAGGAACAGTATATCAAGACGCAAGCTTTTGTATTAGAAACGACGGCGTATTGGAGTAATTCTTCCAGTCGCAG
>KV015043.1:11523-26135 GCA_001598015.1 Dorcoceras hygrometricum | reverse complement strand
ATTCGCATAACTAACTTGGCGATCTTGAGAAGCTTTCATTCTTTGGCGAATCAAGTCCACCTAATCTCTCATATGCTGCACAAACTCTAGGGAAGATAGCTGCTTCTCCCCCACTTCTTCCCAACACACTGGCCATCTACACTTCCTGTCATACAAAGCTTCAAATGGTGCCATACCAATCGTGACCTGATAGCTGTTATTGTAGGAAAACTCAACCAAAGACAACGAGTCTTGCCAGCTACCACTAAAATCCATCACAACAGCTCTCAACATATCCTCTAAAATCTGGATAGTCCTCCTCCTTTTTGTGGGAATCAAAAGTAATTTGAAATCTTGTCTCCCCCTCAATATTCAAACCAAAACTCCCCCTCAACAGATGATGGGGTAATTTTATTTTTGAAATAAAAACATTATGCACAGGGAGACAGTTTGTTGAAAACTTTATGTATGCATGAGATTTTGAAAACTCTATGCTGCTCAGAAGTCTCATTGACTAGAACCAGATGAGCAATAGAAGATTCAATTCACAGAATCTCTTTCATTATTTCCTAAGGATTAGCCTCGCCCAGCCCCAGAGATCTTGGCGTCCACAGATCTCGCGCAATCTGTCAGCTCGTCAGAAGAGATGTTGGCACTCTTTCCTTTCGAGAAATCGCTCTGCGATTCAATAGACACTCATCCCCCTTTCCATATGCAATGAGTTTTGAAAACTTTAAAACGTTTTGCAGCATATACAGGCTTTCGAACGGATATCAGAGCATACATGAATTTTAAAACTGTTTAAAAACATTTTTCGAAAGAAAATGCACTATTCAAGAACAACTTGCTCTGATACCACTTTTAGGATCTATTTTTACCCTCTGTCAGTGTATTAGGACGTTATTTGGCCAATAACCAACACTTAGAGGGAATAACCAGATCTAGTGAAATATGCAGGATTCAGCTGGATGCTAAAATCAGACTACTGTCACTAAACAGGTTCCAGCTTGTCAGGCCTCGTGCTCAACTCAGAGTAAAACCACGCAAACAATAGCGAAAGCAATAAAATAGTGGTTAAAATTACGCTTTTGGCCTGACTGAAAGATTACATAATTTAAAATACAACAATACTCAAAATATCCCAGTTTACAACAGTACAACAGTACAGCATATATAAAGTACAAGAACATCAGACTACAGCTGGATACAACAAAGCACAGGGCATCCCCCGAATATTAGTACTGATACATATATATGCTATACGCTAACTGGGACACTCTAACCACCTCCTGGGGCACCTCCAGCTGGATCAACTCCACGACCAGCTGAAAAACCATGATAACCTGGAAAATAAACAGGCAGGCAAACAAACCAATCCCCAGAGGGACATGGGGTCAAACCCCAGTACGGAGAGCATTCGAATTGATTTTATGGTTACTTGTTGGTTGAGTTTGAGTTAACTGATATTTTGAGTATTGAATATTTTTGAATGTATGATTTGAAGCTCAGGCCCATGTTATTTCGAAAAATTTTTAAGCCCTGATTTTAAGCTTCCGTGATTATGCGCTTATTATGTGTTAATTGTTCTAATTAGCACGGGGCCTGACAATACAAGTGCTGCTTGTGTGGGTGGGTGTTTGCAGATGACCTGTAACCATCAAAGTCTTCTAGACTTCCGAGGTGAAAGAAGGGGAGACGTAGGACATTGAGGTCCGAACTTCCAGAAACAAATCAGCTGGTCCATTTCTTTAAAGCTTTCAGCACTCATATTTAACTTAGCATTGCATAACACATTCAGCACACACGTAAAATAGATTTCAGCACTTGCATATGTATTCTAGCATCGCATAATTCAGCACTTGCATTAACTTCAGCACTTCGTTTACAGTTAGAACTTGCACAGTCTCGAACAGATTTATGTTGCACATAAATCTGTTTGAATCGTTTTAAAATACAAGGATTCAGTTCTGGTGTTTCCGCATGATTTTAATTTCATACCAGATATGTCTCCGGTGCTCTTGTGATTTTAGATGTTCAAGAACATTGAGCTATTGCAGCTCCATAGCAGCGCCAAAATTTTTTTAATCACTCATTTTAAATCAGCGGCTGCTAAGTTTCCTTCGAAAACAGGGACCAACATCAACACATGCGAGGGATCTGGCTCATACTTCCTCAACATCGAAACATGAAACTCATCATGTAAGGAAGACAAATCTGGTGGCAACAACAGCCGATAAGCCAAAGGACCAATCCTCTCTAAGATCTCATAAGGACCAACATATCAAGGAGCCAACTTACCATTGAGACCAAATCTCATAATACTGCAGAAAGGAGAAACCTTAAGGAAAACTAGATCACCAACCTCAAACTCTAAAGGCCTGCGCCTCTTATTCGCATAACTAACTTGGCGATCTTGAGAAGCTTTCATTCTTTGGCGAATCAAGTCCACCTAATCTCTCATATGCTGCACAAACTCTAGGGAAGATAGCTGCTTCTCCCCCACTTCTTCCCAACACACTGGCCATCTACACTTCCTGTCATACAAAGCTTCAAATGGTGCCATACCAATCGTGACCTGATAGCTGTTATTGTAGGAAAACTCAACCAAAGACAACGAGTCTTACTCTTTCCTTTCGAGAAATCGCTCTGCGATTCAATAGACACTCATCCCCCTTTCCATATGCAATGAGTTTTGAAAACTTTAAAACGTTTTGCAGCATATACAGGCTTTCGAACGGATATCAGAGCATACATGAATTTTAAAACTGTTTAAAAACATTTTTCGAAAGAAAATGCACTATTCAAGAACAACTTGCTCTGATACCACTTTTAGGATCTATTTTTACCCTCTGTCAGTGTATTAGGACGTTATTTGGCCAATAACCAACACTTAGAGGGAATAACCAGATCTAGTGAAATATGCAGGATTCAGCTGGATGCTAAAATCAGACTACTGTCACTAAACAGGTTCCAGCTTGTCAGGCCTCGTGCTCAACTCAGAGTAAAACCACGCAAACAATAGCGAAAGCAATAAAATAGTGGTTAAAATTACGCTTTTGGCCTGACTGAAAGATTACATAATTTAAAATACAACAATACTCAAAATATCCCAGTTTACAACAGTACAACAGTACAGCATATATAAAGTACAAGAACATCAGACTACAGCTGGATACAACAAAGCACAGGGCATCCCCCGAATATTAGTACTGATACATATATATGCTATACGCTAACTGGGACACTCTAACCACCTCCTGGGGCACCTCCAGCTGGATCAACTCCACGACCAGCTGAAAAACCATGATAACCTGGAAAATAAACAGGCAGGCAAACAAACCAATCCCCAGAGGGACATGGGGTCAAACCCCAGTACGGAGAGCAACAGAAAAACAGCAAATGAAAAGCAATAGATAATATGCAAATGCTATTCATGAACAGCTGAGTACAACAGAAGGCGATAACCAATGGCAGGGAGCCAGAATCTCGAAGGCAACTCAAAGCTGATCACTGATCAAAGACAGATATCAACGGATAAAAGTGGCCACAGGGTGTGTGAGCATATGGGAGCTACCCACTCGTCTCAACACCCGGTACCAGATTGAAAACACAGCTCAACCCGTTGTTGCCCAACTCATGAGATGTGGGAGCTACCCACTCCGCTCATAGTGGCTAACAGATCCCAGTAGGGAGATGAGGCATAAGAGAGTTACCCGCTCGTCCTCTAAACAGGAATCCTGGTGTTGCTGAAGTGGCGGATCCGGATCCCATTTCCCGGGGTGCAGCTAAAGTTTAAAATTTGCCCCGAAAACATTCAATACATCAAATATATTCTATAAATCATACATAGGATGTTTTATTGAAAGTAACCTTGCTGGCGTCTATGCGCCTGGCTCCAACCAGAATCACGGGGAAACTGGCTCTTCAAGGTAGGCGGCGGTAGATCCTCCTTAATCAGTTCCACGACCGGAAACACGAGTCCTTCGTCATTCTGCACTAGAAGATCTGACGAATTTTGGCCACAGACGGAATCTCCTCGTCGTGGTGATCGAAACAAGTTCGATCACGAGGCGGCGGCACGGCGGCGATCGAAGGGAGAAGGGAGAGGTGGGCGGCTACTTTGAAGTCTAGGGTTTGAGTTGTGATCTTGTGTTTAGCCCTAGACCAATCCATGCATAATTATAGGTATGATGGGCTTGAACCGGCCCATTGGACCTAGGGCGGGCCCAGTCCAACATATGAACATTCGATTCATTCCCATCACTGCGGCTTCATCATAATCCCGATCGACGATCAGATCGGACCGATCGACTCAGTTTCCAAAACTGAGTATTAGGATGCAAAAATAATTTTTCAGACCACCTAGACCAAAATTGCAGTAGCCCCTCAACTTTAGGAAATCGCAATTTGACCCCTGTTGACTTTTAGGAAGTCGCACTCCCCAAATTCCATCTCGTATGCTCAACACATTGAGCTCAGTTTCCATGCGGGAATCATGAATCCCGTACTTGTGTGACCCTCAATGGTTCAGGGATACAGCTAGACATGGGCCCACAACCATTGTGACTCCGAAATCACAATTTCGGACTTGCCCATCGGATCATGGTAAAGCGCCTAGCAACATCGCCCCATGATCCCCTAGGTATCACTGATAGTGCCTGCAAGAACCAGTTGGTCATGGTTAGCGTACAGTACGGTCCTTTCTTTGACCCCTGTTGACTTTTAGGAAGTCGCACTACCTAAAATCCTCTTCGTATGCTCAACACATTGAGCTCAGTTTCCATGCGGGAATCATGAATCCCGTACTTGTGTGACCCTCAATGGTTCAGGGATACAGCTAGACATGGGCCCACAACCATTGTGACTCCGAAATCACAATTTCGGACTTGCCCATCGGATCATGGTAAAGCGCCTAGCAACATCGCCCCATGATCCCCTAGGTATCACTGATAGTGCCTGCAAGAACCAGTTGGTCATGGTTAGCGTACAGTACGGTCCTTTCAACACATATATCCCGATCAGATCAACGACCATTGGTAAATCGAGAGTCGCTAGAGATCCGATAACTATGCATACATCTTGGAGATCAAATAGTGACATCACGAGTGTCACTAGGCAAACCCATTTACCTAAAACACATCTAGTACTCTAGCTAGAGATTTATCACACTATTGTCTCCTCAGATAGCATAGTATATCCACGCATGAAAGCGAGTGGTGAATCCTCGACAACGAAGCATCGACTCCTACATGCATCGGGACCTCACCCAATCCCGCCACCTAATGACCCCAAGTGAGTCGGTAAACGGGTCAAAGTGAGGCGCCTATCATGTAGAGTCTCAATGATGTTTCGAGTAGTGAGGACTAATCAGTACAACCAAGACCTCGGACTTATCCACTCGACAAATTGTAACCACTTGGAAAGTCCGAACGAGGGTAGTTCGATAGATCACCAGGTCACTATCCATCTGCATGTTCAGAACATCACAATGTTCCCTACCAATGAAACATGTTACTTCACATCGTAGATGCTAGTCTCAAGCTCGGGCAGCCTTATCCTCATTTTGACGGCCCAATCGACTAGGAACGAATTCAGAATACACAGTGACTATAGATATGTTTCATGATAGCCATCATATCCATTATCACATCTAACATACACTATGGTGCATTCTAGGTCTTTATCCAACACAATTGTTAAAATTATAACATAATGAAAATAAATAATGCCATAAATAAATGCGTATATCATATATAAAGATCGTTATACACAAGAGTCAATAAAACCCACACGCCACAAGTTGGCTAGTTGGGCATCTACTCTAACAATCTCCCACTTGCCCTGTAGCCAACTACTCATCAGACGCAGTCCCATTATTTCGTGATGTTTTTCAAACAACGGTCCTGGCAAGGGCTTCGTAAGTGGATCAGCAATGTTGTCCGCATAGGCGACTCTCTCAACTGCTATGTCACCTCTAGCCACAATATCCCGGATTATGTGGTATTTCCTCAGTATATGTTTGGATCTTTGGTGAGACCTAGGCTCCTTTGCTTGCGCAACGGCACCCGTGTTGTCGCAGTACACCGGGACTGGACCAACTCCATCAGGGATTACGCCCAACTCTTGGACGACATTCCTTATCCAAACCACCTCCTTAGCAGCAGCCGATGCTGCGATGTACTCAGCCTCAGTGGTTGAATCCGCGATGGTGTCTTGCTTGGAACTCTTCCAAGAGACACCACCATTGAGCATGAACACAAATCCAGAGGTATACTTTGAATCATCCACGTCACATTGGAAGCTAGAATCAGTGTAGCCTTCCAATTTCAGTTCCCACCCCCATAGATCATGAACATATTCTTAGTCCTTCGTAAGTACTTAAGAATATCCTTCACAGCCTTCCAATGCAATTGGCCGGGATTGGCCTGGTAGCGGCTCGTGACACTCAGAGCATATGCGACATCCGGTCTAGTTGAGATCATGCCATACATAATACTACCTATTGCCGAGGCATATGGCACACTTGTCATACTCTCTATCTCCTCATCAGTCTTTGGACACATAGACTTAGATAGAGTGACCCCGTGGCACATAGGTAGGTGTCCTATTTTGGACTCTTCCATAGAGAACCGCTTAAGTATGGTATCGATGTAGGTAGCTTAGGTGAGTCCGAGCATCCTTTTCGACCTATCCCGATAGATCTGTATTCCAAGAATATAGGATGCTTCACCCATGTCCTTCATCGATAATCTACTATACAACCATACTTTAGTTGACTGCAACATTCCTACATCATTCCCAATGAGTAGAATGTCATCAACATAAAGTACAAGGAATGTCACAGCGCTTTTAACTACCTTCTTGTACACACATGGCTCCTCAGGATTCTTGATGAAACCAAATTCCTTAATTGTTTCATCGAATCTCAGGTTCCAACTTCTCGATGCTTGTTTGAGACCGTAGATCGATCTCTGAAGCTTGCATACCTTATGCTCACTTCCTACAGATGTGAAACCCTCAGGCTGCGTCATATAGATCTCTTCCTTAATGTTTCCATTAAGGAACGCAGTTTTCACATCCATTTGCCATATCTCATAGTCGTACCATGCGGCTATGGCAAGTAAGATTCTAATTGACTTGAACATTGCGACTGGCGAAAAGGTTTCATCATAGTCAACACCTTGCCTTTGAGGGTAACCTTTCGCGACCAGTCGTGCCTTGTAGGTCAATACCTTACCATCAGGCCCAAGTTTTCTCTTGTATATCCATTTGCACCCAATAGGAACAATTCCTTCGGGAGAATTAACAAGAGTCCAACCTTGGTTCGCATGCATCGAGTCAATCTCAGACTGCATTGCTTCAAGCCACAAATTAGAATCAGCATCGGAAATCGCCTCCTTGAAAGTTCTTGGATCACATCCAATAACTTGATCATTTTGATCATCTTCGAGGAGGAAACCATATCTTTCAGGAGCCCTAGGAATCCTTTCAGATCTCCTAGGTGCGACCATTTCCGGTACTGGCTCTGGAGGTGCGGGAGACTCACTTGGTACTTCAGATGGTTGTCGAACTTCTTCGAGTTCTACTATCTTGCCTTTTCTATCAAGTAGAAACTCCCTTTCCATGAAGGTGGAATTTCTAGAAACAAACAAAACTTATTATGTGTAACAAATCTACGAAGTGTGCAGATATCAACAGGAAAAAGTATATTGCGCAAAGAAGATGAACAGTAGAAGTCTGTCCAGTCGATGGTAAAAGATAAAGTTCACAGCTGGTTTGATTCATCACTTAGAAGGCAGCTGGATTAGCAATGGAGACGTCCAAAGTTGAGTCAGTTGTTCGTAATCAGGCGGAGGCCAAATTAGACCAGCAGTGTGATTATTGCTAAGAGAGCATGAACCAGCTGGAACAGAAACTATGAAGTCTGCTGGAGAAATGACGAAGAAGAAGATGAACAGTAGTAGTCTGGAATCAGTAGCGCAAAGAAAGAAGAAATCAGCTGTTCGATTTGAAGCGAAGAGAAATCTGGATTCAGCGATGATGACGTCATCATGTCTACTAGAAGAAGCTGCGAGCAGCAACGATGACGTCAGCATTGCTGATTGAAAGAAATCAAGAATCAGCAGTTGACAAGAAGCACAAGAGCTGAATCAACGATGATGACATCAGCAGTGATGTCATCACTATTAGCAGTTGACAAAGAAGCGCAAGATCTGGATCAGTGATGATGACGTCAGCAGTGACGTCAGCAATCAGCAGAGAGCTACAGTGCAACCAACAGTTGGTACTTGAAATTAGCGATAGCAAAACGATGTCGTTTGGATTAATAGATACGACAGCGTTTTGCCTTCGCGCTAAGATTCAGCAGAGGATTTTGCGATGGCAATAACCAGTAGGTAGCAACAGTACATCTAGATGTGAGCTACAGTAAACCAGCTGTTGATATGCATCCAGTCGCAAGATGATGTACCAGTCGCAAGCTACAGTGTATCCAGTCGCGAGCTATAGCGCTTTGCTTATCCAGTCGTAGGAAATCCAGACGCAGGAAAAGCAGACATAAATGAAGAGTTGCAACCAGGCGCAAAGAATCCAGTCGCAGCAGTTAAAGAATGAACCAGTAGCAAAGCAGTTGACGAATTACGAAGAGTTACCAAAGCTGGATGTCAACTGCTGAGCTTTATTCAAATGTTGAAGACGACAAAAAGCCTGCAAAAAGAAAGGACACAAGGACAATTCCCTGTCGGTACTTTACAGAGCACATTTCAAACGGGAAGAATTTGTGTCCAACGGATTGAATTTGAACAGAGGCTTATATACGAAGACAACGCCATTGAAGACGTCAGGCTGAAGAATTGTTGTCGCACAGAAAAGATTAATCAAAAGAAGACAACAATCAAAGGGAAGAAAAATAAGAAGCGAAGCTGTCAACTATCATTCGTAGAGGAGCTTATTGGAGTCGACAGCTGAGCTAGAATTAGCTTTTGTAGAGCACGTCCCTAGTGTGTGAGAAATAGGGAAACAGAGAGTTGAGAGCTTCATTGTAAAAATCTCACACACAGAGATTCATTCACATTCATTAGTGAATGAATCTCAAAACCAATTCACAATCAGTTACCGTCCAAGCACGATGACGTTAAACTCTGTGTATGTAGTCTTTGAGCAGAGACGTTAAACAAGTTCTGAGTGAACAGGCGAGGGCTGGTAGTTTCTAGGAGTTCTCGCAGCTGCTGGTTGCGGGATCGGGTCTGTACACGTTGTATAGATCAAATCTTCTAGTGGAACCTTCCGAGATGGAAGAAGGGGAGACGTAGGACATTGAAGTCCGAACTTCCAGAAACAAATCCTGATCTCTTTGCTATTTACTTTACGCACTTACATATTGCTTGTTATTCACTGTTCACAAGCTAATCGTTTTATTCCGCACTTTTCAAGTTAATCGAGAAACTTGCATAAAACTGAGATATCTTAAGTCTGGTAACTCGGACAAGCCGTGTTGTAAAACATTTTAAAAGATTTCAAAAATCGAAGGAGTTCATTCAACCCCCCCTTCTGAACTCCTATTTACTTATTGATCCTATTTCTGGGTCCAACAAGTGGTATCATAGCAGGTTGTTCTTGAACGAGCACTCATTTTAAAACTCGCTATGTTTTAAAAATGTTTCAAATGATTTTGAGAAGCTTATATTATAATGGCTAGATGAAAATGATTTGTTTTAAGATAGAACTGGTTTTCTCTTGATGAACTGTCACGGAATGCGCGAGTTCCGTGTGGATGCCAAGATTCTATTTTCGTTGTGCTGTAAGATCACCTGGAGCGAGGCTCGGTGACAAGCACATGGAACGAAATAGGAGAATGAAAATCTGAGCTTTTATCCGTCACATTTTCTGTATGGTTCTTCATATAAGTGACTCAGTAGCATATGTTATTTTAAACATTGTCTAAAGTGCTCTGATAGCTTTCAAACTGTTTGTTATGCGGAATTCCAGCTGATGCTTAAAATCTGTTTTTAAATGATTTGAGCTTATGTTATAAAAGACAGGGAGAGTGGCGTCTTTGTCTTTATTAATTTGAGCTATTTGTTTATGCATCAGTTTCAGTTTAGTTTCTATCGTCTTTTTCAAAATTTTAACATACTGTTGCATACGGTTCTTCCCAAATCAGTTTTGATTTCCAAAATTTAAATTCCTGCTGTCACGTTGTTTTTATTGTGACAGTGTAGGGAGAGTTTTGATTTAAAAAAAAAATCGGGAAGACCAGCTTTAGATCTCTTTTTTATTTCCACAAAAAGGGAGAGAATTGTTAGAACATGCATTTGTTATTTAAAGTTTTGTGTAAATCAAAAAGAGAGAGATTGAAGGATCTGTGTCAACAGATCCAGATTGAATTTTGAATTACAAAAAACTTATTATTGTGTTTCTAACAAATCTACGAAGCGTGAAGATATCAACAGGAAAAAGTATATTGCGCAAAGAAGATGAGCAGTAGAAGTCTGTCCAGTCGATGGTAAAAGATAAAGTTCACAGCTGGTTTGATTCATCACTTAAAAGGCAGCTAGATTAGCAATGGAGACGTCCAAAGTTGAGTCAGTTGTTCGTAATCAGGCGGAGGCCAAATTAGACCAGCAGATGTGATTATTGCTAAGAGAGCATGAACCAGCTGGAACAGAAACTATGAACTCTGCTGGAGAAATGATGAAGAAGAAGATGAACAGTAGTAGTCTGGAATCAGTAGCGCAAAGAAAGAAGAAATCAGCTGTTGGATTTGAAGCGAAGAGAAATCTGGATTCAGCGATGATGACGTCAGCATGTCTACTAGAAGAAGCTGTGAGCAGCAACGATGATGTCAGCATTGCTGATTGAAAGAAATCAAGAATCAGCAGTTGACAAGAAGCGCAAGAGCTGAATCAACGATGATGACATCAGCAGTGATGTCATCACTATTAGCAGTTGACAAAGAAGCGCAAGAGCTGGATCAGCGATGATGAAGTCAGCAGTGACGTCAGCAATCAGCAGAGAGCTACAGTGCAACCAGCAGTTGGTACTTGAAATTAGCGATAGCAAAACGATTTCGTTTGGATTAATAGATACGACAGCGTTTTGCCTTCGCGCTAAGATTCAGCAGAGGATTTTGCGATGGCAATAACCAGCAGGTAGCAACAGTACATCCAGACGTGAGCTACAGTAGACCAGCTGTTGATATGCATCCAGTCGCAAGATGATGTACCAGTCGCAAGCTACAGTGTATCCAGTCGCGAGCTATAGCGCTTTGCTTATCCAGTCGCAGGAAATCCAGACGCAGGAAAAGCAGACATAAGTGAAGAGTTGCAACCAGGCGCAAAGAATCCAGTCGCAGCAGTTAAAGAATGAACCAGTAGCAAAGCAGTTGACGAATTAGGAAGAGTTACCAAAGCTGGATGTCAACTGCTGAGCTTTATTCAAATGTTGAAGACGACAAAAAGCCTGCAAAAAGAAAGGACACAAGGACAATTCCCTGTCGATACTTTACAGAGCACATTTCAAACGGGAAGAATTTGTGTCCAACGGATTGAATTTGAACAGAGGCTTATATACGAAGACAACGCCATTGAATATGTCAGGCTGAAGAATTGTTGTCGCACAAAAAATATTAATCAAAAGAAGACAACAATCAAAGGGAAGAAAAATAAGAAGCGAAGCTGTCAACTATCATTCGTAGAGGAGCTTATTGGAGTTGACAGCTGAGCTAGAATTAGCTTTGTAGAGCACGTCCCTAGTGTGTGAGAAATAGAGAAACAGAGGGTTGAGAGCTTCATTGTAAAAATCTCACACACAGAGATTCATTCACATTCATTAGTGAATGAATCTCAAAACCAATTCACAATCAGTTACCGTCCAAGCACGGTGACGTTAAACTCTGTGTATGTAGTCTTTGAACAGAGACGTTAAACAAGTTCTGAGTGAACAGCCGAGGGCTGGTAGAGTCTAGGAGTTCTCGCAGCTGCTGGTTGCGGGATTGGGTCTGTACACGTTGTATAGATCAAATCTTCTAGTGGAGCCTTCCGAGGTGGAAGAAGGGGAGACGTAGGACATTGAAGTCCGAACTTCCAGAAACAAATCTGAAGGGAAGGAAACAAGGTAGGTACTATTTTGGGTGAATAGTACAGTGTACAGTGGCCGTTTCTCTATGCTTGCAATGGAAAGAAGTTTTTCCAGTTGAAGCTTTTGACGATGATGGATGTTAGTGCTGATTTCCAAAGTAATTTCAGGCGCGAGCTCTAAGTATTTGAAATACGATCGTTTGCTTATATGGAAAAGATTTGTTGGATCGTACAGTTGCCTGGAATGAAGGAAACAAGGTAGGTACTATTTTGGGTGAATAGTACAGTGTACAGTGGCCGGTTTTCTATGCTTGCACAGATATGTAAAGAAGACAAATTGGCTCTGTGGATGAGCGTTTGACCTTGCAGTGGAGCAGAGATTACGGTGTACTATTTTGGCAGTAATTCAAACGGGATTTATTTCCTTTGGAGGATTTAATGTTACCGTTGCAATCGAAGCCTATAAATATCAGCAGCGGCTTTGAAGAACAAACTAATCGCTATTATCATCTTGCTGCAACGCTGCCAAAATTGCAACAGAGCTTTCTCTTCGTTGATATTTCAAAAATCTCAAGACTCGAAGAACATTTCGTTTTTGATCTTCATTAGATAAACTTTCGAGTCAATTTACAGTCTCTTGATTCGTGTTCTCATTGATATATTTGATAGAGTCTGTAAACGAACTGTCTTTTAAGAAGTTCGTAAAACGTTCAAAATCATTGTAAACCAGCAGCGAAGTCTGCGTGAAGCGTTGTGAAGTGCTAGGAGTTCTCAAGGCTGTTGGCTTTGGGATCGGGTGCTTGTAGATTGTCTACTTGTATCAAAGTCTTCTAGTGTTACCTTCCGAGGAGGAAGAAGGGGAGACGTAGGATATTTATATCCGAACTTCCAGAAACAAACTCTCGTCTCAATCTTTTATTTACAGTATTTACTTACTATTTGCACATTGTTTGTTCACAAACCAATCGGCCTATTTCCGCACATTTATTGTTGGCTGAGAAGTTTGCTTATAACTGAGATCCAAACATTTTAAAAGAACTTTGAAATAGAAAAATCGAAAGGAGTTCATTCAACCCCCCCTTCTGAACTCCTGTTTGCTTAGTGATCCTATTTCCGGGACCATCAAGTGGTATCAGAGCAGGAAAACTCAGTTATTGAACAATTGTATTTGCGTCTTTCATCATATAAATATGTCTACCTCTCAACATAAGATTCCTTTGTTTTCCAGAGACGAATATGACGATTGGAAGATTCGCATGCAGGCTCATCTTGCTGCGATGGATGATGAGATGTGGAACATTATTACTGACGGGCCATTAAAGATTATGAAGCCAAATCTGGCGTTCTCTGTGTCAAATGGCGAGGCCCAGTTCTTGGAAAAAGCTAGACACGAATATACAAATGATGATAAGAAGAAAGCCAATCTGGACAACGTAGCCAGGGATATTTTTTACAAGACGCTGGACAAAGACAAAAATATGTTCAGCAAAATCAAGACCTGCGCTACTGCCAAAGAGATCTGGGAAAAGCTTGTCCAAATTTGCGAAGGCAGCGATGAAACTAAGGAGAACAAGCTGACTGTTGCTCAGCAAAAATATGAAGCAATAAAGATGAAGGATGGCGAAACAATGGCTGATTTCGACGAGCGCTTCAGTGCTATCATCATTGAGTTGAACAGCTTGGGCAAGGAGTATAGCAACCGGGAGTTGGTGCTGAAAGTAATGAGAGCTCTACCCAGAGAGTGGGACGTAAAGACGATGGCCATGAGGGAGTCCAAGGATCTGAACAAGATGGAGCTCCACGATTTATTTGCAAATCTAAAGGCCTACGAGTTTGAGCTTGAAACCAGATCAGAAGCGCCTTCAACCTCCCAGCCTACTAAAGCTCTTGCTGCTGTTACTGCTGAACCATGCTCTCCCAGCACGAGCAAATCAGCAGATCAACTCTCCGATGACGTCATGTCCCTCTTCGTTAAGAAGTTTGGGAAATACTTGAGAAGATCTTTCAACCCTGCTACTACTTCTTTCAATCATTATAACAAATCCGATAAAGTCTCTACTGATTTAAAATGTTATAATTGTGATCGTCCAGGTCATTTTGCTGCTGATTGCAACAGACCAAAGGAAGACGATAGGTACAAGAGAGAAGAAAGAAGAGCTGATGATCGCTACAGAAAAGACGAGCGATACAAGCGCGACGACGAAGACAATGAAAGAAATGTCGAGAAGTCCAAGGACAAATATAAAGAAGATCAAGCGACAGGAAGATGAAGTCAAACAACAACAAAAGATTCAGCCGCAAGCATGATCGCAAAGTGCTGGTTGCTGAAGAAAGTACCAAAAGCTGGGCTGATAGCGACTCAGATACATCCAGCAGCAGCTCATCTTCAAGCGAGAGTGAACAAGAGGAGGTTCACTGCTTCATGGCTGATCAAACTGATGAAGATGAGGTATTTGATTTCTCTAATGTTGAATTTACATGAGATGACCTTGTCATTGCACTTAATGACATGGTAAAAGAGTACCGAAAGCTTTCTCATTCATTCGAGGAAGCTAA
>KV015042.1:9337-22599 GCA_001598015.1 Dorcoceras hygrometricum | reverse complement strand
ACTCAGTTCATATCTAACTCAAATCTGAACTTCAATACATAATTTCCTACGGCCAAGAACTCGAATCCGGTTCTACCTCTAAACAAAGTACTAACAGTCCATACTAAGCTTAGAATAGTAGGAATTCCTTACCCAGAAGCTGAAACCAGGGGAAGAACTATCAAATTCCACTGTACGAAGAAACCAGCAACTTCGCGATCCTCTCCAAGTTCGTTCGACAGCCTCAACTGGGTAACAATCGTAAGAGCAACTCACAAGGAACCCAACGCCACCAAAATCATCGAAAACAACGGCTGGAATCGACATAATTCTAGGGAAGAAGCGTTCGGGTGAACAGTAGCTAGAACGAGGGTTTGAAATTGGGGATAAGAAATATCGGGTTCAGAATAATTCTAAGTGTCGATCAACACTTATCTATATATCTCTCAATCCACCAGCTGCTGCTCACCAAAATCAGCAGACATCGAAACAGTAGGTATCTTACAACAGACACCAGCGGTTGCTCACAACAAATATCAGCTCTTCCTCTCAATGAAACCAGCAGCAACCATCAGACGTTGTATTCTCAAAACAACATCAAAACGACGCCGCATCGCTCCAGCAGCTGACAACAGATTCCTTACAAAACAACCAGCAGCTGGTCGCGCTAATTAACTCAAACGACGATATTTTGAACCCACTACAGGAACTCGGTGTCAACAGCAGACACAAAGCGTTAAACCAAAAATCTGCGTTTCAACTTATCAAAACGACGTCGCGTTGCTCCCACGACTGGTTCCTCAAACCAGCAGCTGGTCATTCAGCTGGGACAATTCCTCACAACGCAACGGCTGATAGCACTACAATTCAGCAATCAACACCAAAAGATTGACCAACACGTGTCGCGTTCTCATTAAATCTCGCGCCCGCGCACTTGCTGCCAGCAGATACCTCTTCAAACGCAACTACTGAAAAGCAAAACGACGACGCATCACTCACTCGCTACAGTAGAAATCTGAAATGCGCTACGTATGATTTCCTCATATTAGCGCTACGTCTGGTTCTACAAAATGACAGCGTATTACTCCTATGCCACCAACAGCTGATAACAGACTTCATCAACTCGCGCAACTACTGAATTCTACTGGAATCAGATTTATTTAGCAAAAACGTCAAAATTAACGCTACTAATTCCAAATCTGCTACAACTTGATAAGTATCAGTCAGTTGTGTGACAGTAATTATTCTGTTAAATTTCAAAAGCACACATGCACAGTTTTGAATCCAAAAGGTCATACCGTGCTGGGTAGGTTATTGATCTGGAAATTATACAAAGTCGATTGGTCTGATCAACCACATACAGAACAAACTTTCCTGGTAGCTGATTCATCCAAAAGCTAGCTATGGCATCAGCGGATGAATCATCTGAATTTCAAAACAATTGTCAATCTGAGTAAGCGTGAGTTAGTTGATGGCTTACCCAAATTAAAATTTTCAAAGGACAAGATTTTCTCTGCCTGTCAGCTAGGAAAGCATTTAAAATCAACTTTCAAATCTCGAGGCAGTGATAAAACCCTCACGTAAGCTGGATCTTTTACACATGGATCTTTTCGGTTCAATACCCGTAACCAGCTTAGGGGGAATGAAGTAAACCGTCGTTGTAGTCGATGATTTTTCAAAATTTACATGGATGTTGTTTTTAAAATTGAAGGATCAAACTGCCGACCAGCTGATCAAACTTTTGAAGCATTTACAAAATGAGCAATCTTTCAATGTCAACCGGATAAGGAGTGATAGAGGAACATAATTTTTGATTTTAAAATCTTCTCCTATCTGGATGACATTGGAATCAAACATGAGTTGTCTGCAGCTAGAACATCTCAGCAAAACGGGTTAGCTGAGCGTCAAAATCGAACTTTAAAAGAAGCTGCTACAACTATGATTGCTGATTCCGGAATTTCTAACAAATTTCAGGCAGAAGCAGTCAACACTTCTTGTTATACTCAGAACAGATCGATGATAAACAAGCGACACGGTGTTACTCCATATGAGATCTGAAATGGCAAGAAACCTGACATATCTTATTTTAGGATGTTTGGATGCAGATGTTTTATCCATATTAATGGTAAAACATATTTAAGAGCCTTTGATATTACATCTGATGCAGGTATCTTTCTGGGATACTCACTGTAAGTAGAGCCTATCGTTTCTTCAACAACCAGACACTATCTGTTGAAGAATCGGCACATGTGGTGTTTGATGAAACCAACTTTAGATCAACATCAGCTTCCAAGTTAAATGATCTGTGCACTCGTTTGGAATCAACCAATCTGGATGAATCAAGTGACGATGAAGCACAAAACAGATGTCAAGCTGGTGACCAGCATGCTATGGACATGCCAAAGTCCAGATCTTGATCAAGCTGGTGGAGAACATCTGCATGCTAATGAGCCCAATATTACTAATGACTCTACAACAAGTGGTAATCCAACAAGTGGTGATCAAGACTGTTGGTCCGATTTTGAAATAGGATCAAAAGGAGATCAGCAGCAAGAGCGCTTTGTTAAAAACCTTTCTAAATTTTGCTCGCTGCTGATATAACTCTGGAGCTGCAATAGCTCGTTGTTCTTGAACATTTACAATACAAAGAGCACCGGAGACAGATCTGGTATGATTTAAAAATCATGCGGAAAATACCAGAACTGAATCCTAATATTTTAAAACAACTCAAACAGATTTATGTACAACATAAATCTGTTCGAGACTTGTGCTTGTGTGCTGCTGAAATGCAATGCTAAGATGCTGAAATGTTTATGCGTATGCTAAAATACATTGACCAACACGTGTCGCGTTCTCATTAAATCTCGCGCCCGCGCACTTGCTGCCAGCAGATACCTCTTCAAACGCAACTACTGAAAAGCAAAACGACGACGCATCACTCACTCGCTACAGTAGAAATCTGAAATGCGCTACGTATGATTTCCTCATATTAGCGCTACGTCTGGTTCTACAAAATGACAGCGTATTACTCCTATGCCACCAACAGCTGATAACAGACTTCATCAACTCACGCAACTGCTGAATTCTACTGGAATCAGATTCATTTCGCAAAACCCTCAAAATTAATGCTACTAATTCCAAATCAATTCAATAATCACTAATCTAAAATCTGATTACTCACAGGTGATAACTCAAATGGTAACACCATGGGTAAGGGTAAGCTTACCCATGGTAATTTTACTGTCAACAACGTTCTCCTAGTTGAGAACCTTTGCTACAACTTGATAAGTATCAGTCAGTTGTGTGACAGTAATTATTCTGTTAAATTTCAAAAGCACACATGCACAGTTTTGAATCCAAAAGGTCATACCGTGCTGGGTAGGTTATTGATCTGGAAATTATACAAAGTCGATTGGTCTGATCAACCACATACAGAACAAACTTTCCTGGTAGCTGATTCATCCAAAAGCTAGCTATGGCATCAGCGGATGAATCATCTGAATTTCAAAACAATTGTCAATCTGAGTAAGCGTGAGTTAGTTGATGGCTTACCCAAATTAAAATTTTCAAAGGACAAGATTTTCTCTGCCTGTCAGCTAGGAAAGCATTTAAAATCAACTTTCAAATCTCGAGGCAGTGATAAAACCCTCACGTAAGCTGGATCTTTTACACATGGATCTTTTCGGTCCAATACCCGTAACCAGCTTAGGGGGAATGAAGTAAACCCTCGTTGTAGTCGATGATTTTTCAAAATTTACATGGATGTTGTTTTTAAAATTGAAGGATCAAACTGCCGACCAGCTGATCAAACTTTTGAAGCATTTACAAAATGAGCAATCTTTCAATGTCAACCGGATAAGGAGTGATAGAGGAACATAATTTTTGATTTTAAAATCTTCTCCTATCTGGATGACATTGGAATCAAACATGAGTTGTCTGCAGCTAGAACATCTCAGCAAAACGGGTTAGCTGAGCGTCAAAATCGAACTTTAAAAGAAGCTGCTACAACTATGATTGCTGATTCCGGAATTTCTAACAAATTTCAGGCAGAAGCAGTCAACACTTCTTGTTATACTCAGAACAGATCGATGATAAACAAGCGACACGGTGTTACTCCATATGAGATCTGAAATGGCAAGAAACCTGACATATCTTATTTTAGGATGTTTGGATGCAGATGTTTTATCCATATTAATGGTAAAACATATTTAAGAGCCTTTGATATTACATCTGATGCAGGTATCTTTCTGGGATACTCACTGTAAGTAGAGCCTATCGTTTCTTCAACAACCAGACACTATCTGTTGAAGAATCGGCACATGTGGTGTTTGATGAAACCAACTTTAGATCAACATCAGCTTCCAAGTTAAATGATCTGTGCACTCGTTTGGAATCAACCAATCTGGATGAATCAAGTGACGATGAAGCACAAAACAGATGTCAAGCTGGTGACCAGCATGCTATGGACATGCCAAAGTCCAGATCTTGATCAAGCTGGTGGAGAACATCTGCATGCTAATGAGCCCAATATTACTAATGACTCTACAACAAGTGGTAATCCAACAAGTGGTGATCAAGACTGTTGGTCCGATTTTGAAATAGGATCAAAAGGAGATCAGCAGCAAGAGCGCTTTGTTAAAAACCTTTCTAAATTTTGCTCGCTGCTGATATAACTCTGGAGCTGCAATAGCTCGTTGTTCTTGAACAAATACAATTAACAGAGCACCGGAGACAGATCTGGTATGATTTAAAAATCATGCGTAAAATACCAGAACTGAATCCTATATTTTAAAACAACTCAAACAGATTTATGTGCAACATAAATCTGTTCGAGACTTGTGTGCTTGTGTGCTGCTGAAATGCGATGCTAAGTGTAAGCAAGTGCTGAAATGCGTGCGTGCTGATTATGCTTATGCGTGTATGCGTGCTAAAGTAAATGCTTGCTGAATGAATAACAGAATACGATACACAACACAGCATATTTGTTTCTGGAAGTTCGGACCTCAAAGTCCTACATCTCCCCTTCTTCCACCTCGGAAGGCTCCACTAGAAGATTTGATCTTACAACTGCGTGTACAGACCCAATCCCACAACCAGCAGCTGTGAGAACTCCTAGACTCCACAAATGCACAAACAGCCGCAGCTGTGTGACTGACTACATACACAAGAGTTTTACGTCTTCATGCTTGGACGGGAACTGTGAACATATTTCGAGATTCATTCACAGATAGATGTGAATGAATCCGGGTGTGTGAGATTGATACGTTGTAGCTCTCAAACTCTCTGTTTTTCTCACACACGAGGGACAAGCTCTAACAAGCTAATCTAGACTCAGCAATCAACTCTCGTGAAAAGCTTCTCTCTAATGGCGGTCGATTACTTCGTTTATCTCTTCATTTTTCCCTCTGTTGGTGCACTGTGCAATTGACTTAATCTCTGCGATAGCTTCACAGCGACCAACCTCTCGAACACTCTCACTCACTCTTCAATTGGCGTTGCCTCGAATATATAGCCTCTGTTGAATTTCTTCCCGTTGGAAAGCTTCCAAAACTGTTTAACGCTTCAGATGGCTATCTTGTCTTCATTACATTTTAGTGCAACGCTCCTCTGTAAAGTACCGACAAGGGAACAGTACTTGTGTCCTTTTCTTTTGCAGGCTTCTTGTCGCTTTCTCCATTTGAATTTAGCTCAGCAGTTGACATCCAACTTTGATAATTCGTCAACTGCTTCGCTGCTGATTTATCACCACGACTGCTGCGCTTTGATACTTCTTCAATTCTTTGCGCCTGGATTTCTTGCGACTGGACACTGTAGCTCGCGACTGAATATATAGCAACAGCTGATACAAATAAGCTCTCGATTGGATGCTGTTGTTGCTTGCGTCTGGTTGTCCAAAAGCTTCGCCTGAATCTTCTTGCGACTGGATGCTCAAAACATTGCGACTGGATATCTTTGCGTTGCGACTGGATCTACTGTAGCTTCGTCTGCTGAAATAACAACGCAAAGTCTTCCTGCTAAATCTTTATCGCAAGAGCAAAACGCTGTCGTATCAACTTATGTAAACGACATCGTTTTGCTATTTGCCATCTGCTGATTGTGATGACATCAAGGCTGATGTCATCACAGCTCATTCCAAAACAAGCGCCTCTTCTCATCTGCTGATATCCAACTGTAGCTTCCTGCTGAATGATGACTTCACTGCTGATGTCATCCAAATTTAGCGCTCCAGCTGATCTTCATCATCTGCTACTTCGCTCCAGCTGATCTACGCTTCTTCTTCTTTGCGACTGTTGATAGATTCATCAACAGTACTTATATCTTTGCGACTGCTAACAGATTCGTCAGCAGTACTTATAACTTGAATCTTCTTCTTCGATAGCTTTCTCCAGCAAGCTTCTCAATTCCAGTTCCAGCTGGTTCATCATTTCTCTTTAGCACTTGCAGCTGGTTGTCGTCGTTTCAGCTGGTTCATCATGCTCCAGCTGATTCAACTTGGCCTCCGCCTGATTACGAACAACTGAATCAACTCTGGACGTCTCCATCGCTAATCCAGCTGCCCATTCCATGAACACCAAACCAACTGCTGAATCAATATATTGCGAACCAACTGCTGGACATATTTATCAGCTTTTCTTCTTTGCGCAATAAGCTTCTTCCTGCTGATATTCATCTTCGTTCCTAAATCCTGTGCACTTAAGTAGAATTGTTAGAATCACAATAATAGGTTTTGTGTAATTCAAAACTTAGTTAGGATCTGTCAAAACAGATCCAACAAAGACAATCCAGCTAGAACGCAGGGGGAACAACATGAACCGTCTATCTCATATGGACCAAGTAGTTGGTGGAACAAAAATCATCCACCTGAGCTGGTCATCGGTAATCCTACTGCACCCGTTAGGACACGAGGCCACATTATAAGCGAATATTTTACTTCTGCTTTCATATCGCATATAGAGCCTAAGAAAGTAGAAGAGGCCTTAGTGGACCCAAGCTGGATAGAAGCAATGCATGAAGAATTAGGGAAATTTGAACGTAGCAATGTATGGCATCTAGTTCCTAGACCTGATGATCAAAATATTATAGGAACAAAATGGGTCTTTAGGAATAAATTATATGAAAATGGAAATGTAGTTCGAAACAAGGCTAGGCTGGTAGAGCAAGGCTATAGACAAGAGGAAGGAATATATTTTGAAGAATCCTTCGCACCAGTACCTAGACTTGAAGCCATTCGAATTTTCTTGCGTATGCCTCATTTAAGAACTTTAAAGTTTATCAAATGGATGTCAAAAGTACGTTCTTAAATGGCATCTTGAATGAGGAAGTGTATGTTACACAACCTCCTGGCTTCGTAGATCATACCAGACCAGACTTTATTTAAAAGCTTGATAAAGCTTTGTATGGTCTGAAACAAGCTCCCAGAGCTTGGTATGATACTCTGACCAAGTTTCTTATTGATCATGACTTTGTTATCTTCTCTGTCGATAAGAAACTATTCAAATTTGTTAAAAATGATCACGTCTTGCTCGTACAGATCTAAGTCGATGAAATTATATTTGGATCAACTAATCCTAAGTTCTGCGACAAATTTTCCAAGCTTATGCAGGATAAGTTCGAGATGAGCATGATGGGGGAGTTAAATTTTTCCTAGGTCTCCAAGTAAAGCATCTTGAGCATGGAATATTCATCAATCAGGCTAAATATACAGAGAAACTTCTCAAGAAGTTTGGAATGGAAAAATGTTCATCATCAGCTACTCCAATGAGTGCTTCGATCAAACTTGGCAAAGATGAAGCTGGAACTGCCGTTGAGGTAACCATGTATCGTGGGATGATTGGCTCTGTAACGCCCCAAAATCCATAGGACCACATGTTTGAATATTTTTCATTTCAAAGGTCAAAATGATAATTTAAATGTTAGCATAAGCTACTTTATGAAAGCTGATTTTTACTAATTTCAGAATTGAGGTACGACGCAGCCAGTTCTAGCAGATGTCACTCCAAGCGCAATGCACGAGCAGATTTTAGAAACTAGTTTAAATGATTTTAAGGAGGACAAAATGATTTCTTTTGAAAATGGTTTGGTAGATTTGCAAATTGAATATTGAGATGGAAATTTTACAAAAATTCATATCTTTAAGTGAGGTGTGTCATGCTTGATGATTAGACCACACTTGCCACTAATCCCTCCCATACAAATACCTGTTTTTGAAGGAAAGATTCATTTCATTTATAGAAAGAAAACTCTTTTGTGTTCTTTTAAATATCTTCAAAGAAGCTCGTGTGATTGCTTGAGGAGGAGGAACTCTGCGGGAACAAAATGATGTCGTAAAGCTCAGTTCAAAGGCAAGTAAAAGCTGATGCTTGCTACACCATTTTAAAGCATATATTGTTCTTCAGTATGTGTTTGCTTGCCTGTATGTTAAAGATATGTTTAAGTTCATGTTTACGTATGTTCAGAAATGTTTAAAGGAAAGAAAGATTGGGTTCAAAGTTATGTTTTCTGCTTCCAAAGTTTTTCGGAATGTTTTAAGAAAGATTGAAGATGTTTAAAGATACTGAGGAGTTCAGATTTGAGTCATGTATGTTCATGAATGTTCTTCTTTCTGGTGAATGGTAACATCTGAACTGGACTCTATTTAATCGAAGATGCTTGTCGAATCAGAACTATTTCTAGTTTGATAGGTAGAACTGGTATCGTAGATGTCGTTTGTGATGTTGCAGCACCAAGTTCTTAGTCAGACTTTGTTTCCTATCTTAGCGAATAGATCTTTTAATTAAATCAGCAGTTTTCAATTCAGATTCATGTTTTCGATACACATCAGATTTTGGTCAGATTTCACAGTATTAAATACTTCACTGCTGAGTCCCTTGCGATTAATCATTGACATCTGAGTTGACCAAGTCGCAGCTATTCTATTCCTAAACACTATTCCAACGTTGACATCTGAGTTGACCAACGAAATCTGTTTCATTGTTAGCAATGTATTTCTCTAGTCAGACTTCTGTTTTGCGCTAACGTTATAGTTTCTTTGACAAATCTGTTTCGACGTTAACTTATACTATTTCGAGAGTAAGATCTGTTTTCACAGTCGAAATCTATTTTTATTTCCAGTACAGTTTCTTTTAGAGAAAGATGTTTCTATTTCAGCGATCACTTTCCAGTAGTCAAATCTGATACTCAGTAAAGTTTTAAAAATGGGAAGCGAGTTTTAAAAAGAAGCGAACCCAGTAAGATTTCAAAGGAAATTTCAAAGAAAGATTTCCAAAGACAAGAGTTTAAGGAACAAAAGTTTATTTTAAGGATTTATGGCATAGATAACAGACGGTCATAAGGAAAGGTGAGTGCCTGACTGACGAACCAGTGTGCCCCTTCAACAGCAGGAAGGATCAGGATTACGGATTGACGGATCTATATATCCCTTCACAATGAGCTATATGCTAAGAACTGATATCAGAAGTCATTTGATCAAGTGCACATTGGACCTAAGGAGAGCTTCTAAGCCATAAATCATAAAGTCAAGAAATTAATTGAAGGGATCTGGGTTATTGTCCCCGCATCCAAGCTATGAAAGAAAGTTTAAGATGTTTACGAAAGAATGTTTATGTTTAAATGAAGTTCCTTTAAACTCAGTTATGTAAATGTTCAGATGTCTGCCTACGTTAATGACTTTGTTATTACTCAGATTTTACTTGCTGAGCCTCTAGGCTCATTAGCTTTTAAAATGGTGCAGGTGAGACAGTTAAGGGACAAGCGGAAGGTGGAAGCTGAGACAGCTGGGTGGTGACGTGTTTATCTATGGGCAGCGTTTTCCGTGTCTTAGCTGTTGTTGTCTTTTATCTTAGACATCTGTATTAGATCTATTGCAACAGTAGTGAATTCATAAAGAATTTCAGATGTTGTAATATCACTTTTGCAGTATATATATATATATGAAATATGTTTTCCGCAAAATTCAGTACTTGGCGCCATTGTGTTTGTGTTTGTGTTTCGAAATTTTTCTAAGTTATAAGAAATACAGCTTATAACAAATTGTCGTTTAGTCATTCTTTTTATTTTCAAATTCTATTTCACCCCAAATTCGTGACCCCGTCGGTTCGGGTGCTCACAACATGGTATCAGAGCAATGTTCCTGAGATAAACACATGCACTGTTAGTTGGATCAGATTTCATCGACCGTTTCTCAAAAGTTGTGAGTTTATTTTTCAGAGCATTGTCTTTAAATTTTTAGCATGTTCTGATAATTATATGTTGTGGATTACGGGCTATAGATTATAAGATGTTAGGAAGAGGAAGAGGTAGAAGAGGTAATCCCTTAGAGGAAACCAGCCCTGACAGTAATGCTAGTATCGCTCAACTCTTAAGACTGCTGGTAGAACAAACTGGCAGAGGTAATGGCCAATCTTCTAGCAGTAGAGGACCAAGCCATGATGATCCCCAAGAAAAATTTAGAAGACAGAAGACAAAGGAGTTTGGTGGTACAACGGATCCATTAGTTGCTGAAAGCTGGATCAAATCGATGGAGGTTATCTTTGAATACCTTCAGATGCCAGATTTAGATAGGACTAGGTGTGCTATCTACATGTTAAGAGATGACGCCATGATTTGGTGGGAAGGAGCTAAGCTGTCTGTGGATCTATTGAATCTCACTTGGGCAGATTTCAAACAAGTATTCTTTGAGGCAAGAGGTCTAAATTGAAGAGGGAATTTCTGACCCTGAAACAGGGGAGCATGACTGTACAGGCGTATGTGCGGGCATTTGAAAGAGGGTGTTACTTTGTGCCTTTGATAGGTAACGACCCAGAAGAGAAGTTAAGTCACTTTGTCGAAGGATTGAAGCCTATGTTCAAAATGAACGTTAGGCTATCTGTGCCCAAGACTTACAGAGAACCAGTGGATAAAACTCTGCGAATTGAAGAGACTGGAAAGATGTTGATGAAGAAAGGCAGCAGAAGAGGCAGGCCTTTCAGCAGAAAGATCAGAGGCCCTTCAAGAAGCAAAATAAGAATCAGCAGAGGCCTCAAGAGCAGAAACCTCTACTGATCCAACCCATTAGCTCAGTTCCAGCTAACAACAGTAGACCAATGTGTCCTAAGTGTCAGAAGATACATCTGGTCAATGCAGACTTGGACAGAACGTCTGCTATAGATGTGGGTTGCCAGGGCATATTTTGAAATATTGCCCAAAGTCAAGGCAACTGGTGACCAGTAGAGCCTATGTGATGACAGCTGATCAAGCCAACCCAGACTCGATAGTAGTCACGGGTAAGATAATGATTGCTGGTTTGCCTTCTATGGCTTTGATAGATTCAGGAGCTACTCATTCCTTTATAGCATCCAAGTTTGCTAAGAAGTTACCCGTTAAGCCTGACCAAGTAGTTATAGGATTTTGTGTAACAGTGCCTTCGGGAGAAGAGTTAGTATCTCATGATTTGTTTCCAGATTTAGAACTTAGAATTCAAGGGCATTTGATTACTGCCGATTTAATTGTGTTGCCAATGCCTGAGTTTGATATGATTTTGGGAGTAGACTGGCTGACCAAGTATGGACTAGTGATAGATTTTAAGCTTCGAACAGTAGTGGTTAATCCACCTAGAGGAGATCCATTTAAATTTGAAGCCAATCATGTTTGGAGGATTCCCCGTATTATATCAACTCTCAAGGCTCAACGCTATTTGAGGAAAGGAGGGGTAGGATTTTTGGCAAGCTTGTCGTCCGTAGCAACGATTAGTAAGCCCCAACTTTCAGATGTGGAGGTGGTAAATGAGTTCCCGAGGTTTTCCCAGAAGATATCCATGGATTACCACCAGACAGAGAACTGGAATTTTCGATTGACTTAGTTCCAGGAGCCGCTCCAGTTTCTAGACCACCTTATCGATTAGCTCCATCAGAGATGAAGGAATTAAAGGAACAAATACAAGATCTGTTAGACAAGGGATTTATTAGACCAAGTACGTCCCCCTGGGGAGCCCCTGTTCTTTTCGTTAAGAAGAAAGATGGGAGTCTGAGGTTATGTATAGATTATAGAGAATTGAATAAGCTAACGATTGAGAATAAATATCCCTTTCCTAGAATTGAGAATCTTTTTGACCAGTTGAAAGGATCAGTAGTCTTTTATAAGATTGACTTGAGATCTGGTTACAATCAGTTAAAGATTAAGGCATCAGATATCTATAATACAGCCTTCAGAACTCGTTATGATCACTATGAGTTCTTAGTAATGCCTTTTGGACTTACGAATGCTCCATCAGCTTTCATGGATTTAATGAATAGAGTTTCCAACCATTCCTGGACCAATTCGTAGTAGTGTTCATGTATGATATCTTAGTGTATTCTAAGACCAAATTTGAGCACGTCGACCATTTGAGGACTGTGCTTCAAGTATTGAAGAATAAGAAGTTGTTTGCTAAATTCAGCAAGTGCGACTTCTGGTTGGAGAAAGTAGCATTCTTAGGTAATATTATATCTAAGGATGGATTGAAAGTTGACCAAGCTAAAGTAGAAGCTGTTCATGACTGGCTAGTCAGAGATCTGTTTCAGAGATAAGGAGTTTCTTGGGTTTAGCCGGATATAGGCGATTTATCCAAGGATTCTCTAAGATAGCTATTCCTTTGACCTCATTGACAAGAAAGCTGGTTAAGTATGAATGGACTCCAGAATGTCAAATCAGCTTTGACAATTTGAAGCAAGCGCTGGTAGAAGCCCCTGTGCTAACCATGCCATCTGATCAAAGAAAGTTTGTCATCTATACAGATGCGTCAAATATGGGTTTAGGTGTTGTGCTGATGCAGAACCGGAGAGTGATTTCCTATGCTTCTAGAAAACTTAAGGATCATGAGAAGAATTATCCTACGCATGACCTAGAGTTGGCAGCTGTAGTTTTTGCCCTTAAGATTTGGAGACATTATCTCTATGGGGAGAAGTGTGAAATATTCACTGACCATAAGAGTCTCAAGTATTTCTTCACCCAGAAGGAATTGAATATGAGGCAGAGAAGATGGCTAGAGTTGGTAAAGGATTACGATTGCACAATCAGTTATCATCCAGGAAAAGCCAATGTGGTGGCAGATGCCTTGAGTAGGAAATATGTTGGATTAGCTCAGCTTTTGGTCCAGAGACCATTGGCGTATGATATTGAGAATTCTGGAATAGAATTAGTGCCCAGTGATAGTACTGTGGTTTTGGCAGATCTCTCTATAAGGTCAAATCTATTAGACCAGATTCGAGAGGGACAACCCAAAGATGAGCAACTTCAGAAATGGGTTAAACAAGATAGAGAGAGAGGCA
>KV015041.1:8550-32898 GCA_001598015.1 Dorcoceras hygrometricum | reverse complement strand
CCGGCCACACCACAGCTCAATGGTGTAGCGGAGCGTCGTAATCGAACCTTGTTGGACATGGTTCGATCTATGATGAGCTTCACTGAACTTTCTATCTCGTTTTGGGGCTATGCGCTCGAAACGGCGGTAATGTTGTTGAACAATGTCCACATCAAGACAGTGGATAAAACTCCATATGAGATATGGATGGGCAAACCACCCAAGTACTCATACATGAGGATTTGGGGATGTCCTGCTTACGTGAAGCAGACAGTGGGAGATAAGCTGGATACGAGATCCATCTTATGCTACTTCATTGGATATCCAAAGAATTCCATTGGATACTACTTCTACTATCCCAGCGAAACAAAAGTGTTTGTTTCTAGAAATGCCACCTTTATGGAAAGGGAATTTCTACTTGATAGAAAGGGCAGAATAGTAGAACTCAAAGAGGTTCGAGAACCAACTGATGTACCAGATGAATCTCCTGCACCTCCAGAGCCAGTATCAGAAATGGTCGCACCTAGGAGATCCGAAAGGGTTCCTAGAGCTCCTGACAGATGTGGTTTTCTCCTTGAAGATGATCAAGGTGATCAAGTTGTTGGATATGATCCAAGAACTTTGAGGCAATTTCCGATGCAGATTCTAATTTGTGGCTTGAAGCAATGCAATCTGAGTTAGACTCGATGCATGCTAACCAAGTTTGGACTCTTGTTAATCCTCCCGAAGGAATTGTTCCTATTGGGTGAAAAAGGGTATACAAGAGAAAACTTGGGCCTGATGGTAAGGTAATGACCTACAAGGCACGACTGGTCGCAAAAGGTTACACTCAAAGGCAAGGTGTTGACTATGATGAAACCTTCTCACCAGTCGCGATGTTCAAGTCAATTAGAATCTTATTAGCCATAGCCGCATGGTACGACTATGAGATATGGCAAATGGATGTGAAAACTGCGTTCCTTAATGGCAACATTAAGGAAGATATCTATATGACGCAGCCTGAGGGTTTCACATCTGTTGGAAGCGAGCATAAGGTATGCAATCTTCAGAGATCGATCTATGGTCTCAAACAAGCATCGCGAAGTTGGAACCTGAGATTCGATGAAACAATTAAGGAATTGGTTTCATAAAGAATCCCGAGGAGCCATGTGTATATAAGAAGGTAGTTAAAAGCGCTGTGACATTCCTCGTACTTTATGTTGATGACATTCTACTCATTGGGAATGATGTAGGAATGCTGCAATCAACTAAAATATGGTTGTCTAGTAAATTTTCGATAAAGGACATGGGTGAAGCATCCTATATTCTTGGAATACAGATCTATCAGGATAGATCGAAATGGATGCTCGGACTCACCCAAGCTACCTACATCGATACCATACTTAAGAGGTTGAAGGCTGTGAAGGATATTCTTAAGTACTTGCGAAGGACTAAGAATATGTTCATGGTCTATGGGGGTGGTGAACTGAAACTGGAAGGCTACACTGATTCTAGCTTCCAGTGTGACGTGGATGATTCGAAGTCAACCTATGGATTTGTATTCATGCTCAATGGTGGTGCTGTCTCTTGGAAGAGTTTCAAGCAAGACACCATCGCGGATTCAACCACTGAGGCTGAGTACATCGCAGCATCAGCTGCTGCTAAGGAGGCCGTTTGGATAAGGAATTTCGTCCAAGAGTTGGGCGTCATTCCTAATGGAGTTGGTCCAGTCCCGATGTACTGCGACAACACGGGTGCCATTGTGCAAGCAAAGGAGCCTAGGTCTCACCAAAGATCCAAACTCATACTGAGGAAATACCACATAATCCGGGATATTGTGGCTAGAGGTGACATAGCAGTTGAGAGAGTCGCCTCTGCGGACAACATTGCTGATCCACTTACGAAGCCCTTGCCAGGACCCTTGTTTGAAAAACATCACGAAACAATGGGACTACGTCTGATAAGTAGTTGGCTTTAGGGCAAGTGGGAGATTGTTAGAGTAGATGCCCAACTAGCCAACTTGTGGCGTGTGGGTTTATAGACTCTTGTGTATGACAATCTTTATATATGATATTTGCATTTATTTATGGCGTTCTTTACTTTCATTGTGTTGTATGATGTTTAACAATTGCGTTGAGTAAAGACCTATATGACGACTATCATGAAACACATCTAATAGTCACTGTGTATTCTGAATTAGTTCCTAGTTGATTGGGCCGTCAAAATGAGGATAAGGCTGCCCGAGCTAGAGACTAGTATCTACGATGCGAAGTACCATGTTTCATTGGTAGGGAACATTGTGATGTTCTGAGCATGCAGATAGATAGTGACCTGGTGATCTATCGAACTACCCTCGTTCGGACTTTCCAAATGGTTACCATTTGTCGAGTGGATAAGTCCGAGGTCTTGGTTGTACTGATTAGTCCTCATGACTCGAAACGTCATTGAGACTCTACATGATAGGCATCTCACTTTGACTCGTTTGCCGACTCACTTGGGGTCATTAGGCGGCGGGATTGGGTGAGACCCCGATGCATGTAGGAGTCGATGCATCGTTGTCGAGGATTCACCGCTCGCAGAATGCGTGGATATCCTATGCTATCTGAGGGGATAATAGTGTATAAATCTCTGGCCAGAGTACTAGAAGTGTTTTAGGTAAATGGGTTTACCTAGTTACACTCGCGATGTCACTATTCGATCTCCAAGATGTATGCATAGCTATCGGATCTATAGCAACTCTCGATTTACCAATGGTCGTTGATCTGATCGGGATATATGGATTGAAAGGACCGTATTGTACGCTAACCACAACCAACTGGTTCTTGCAGGCACTATCAGTGATACCGAGGGGATCATGGGGCGATGTTGCTAGACGCTCTTACCATGATCCGATGGGCAAGTCCGGAATTGTGATTCCGGAGCCACAATGGTTGTGGGCCCACAGCTAGCTGTATCCCTGAACCATTGAGGGTCACACAAGTACTGGATTCTAGATTCCCGCACGGATACTAAGCTCAATGTGTTGAGCAAAGGAAGAGGATTTTGGGGAGTGCGACTTCCTAAAAGTCAACAGGGGTCTAATCGTGATTTCCCGCTGTTGAGGGGCAAAACGATCATTTTGCACTGGGGTTCTGAAAAATGGTTTTTCAGATCATAGTATTCAGTTTTGGAAACTGAGTCGATCGGTCCGATCTGATCGGCGATCGGAGTTATAATGAAGTCGCGGTGATAGGGATGAATCGAATGTTCATCCGTTGGACCCGGGCCCGTTGGGCCCGTCCAATTCTATCACAAGTCTATTTAATTAGACTTAAGGACTTCAAATCATAACACAACAATCACAACCCTAACCCTAGCTCTAAGTGGCCGCCTCCCTCCTCTCCTCAAAAGCCGCCGCCGCCGCCGCCTCGCTTCGCAGGAATTTGTTCCGGCCAACTTGACGAGGAGAATCCGTCCGTGCCGATCTCATCAGGCCTTCTAGTGCAGGCTGATGAAGGAGTCTCCCTTCTGGTCGTGGACCTGATTGACGTAATCTACCGCCGCCTACCGTGAAGTGCCGGTTTCCTCGCAAAACTGGTCGGAGCCAAGCACGAGTTGCCAGAAAGGTAACCCCGAGAAACACCCTATGAATGGTCATAGCATGATTGATTATGAATTGTATTGATCATCTCCCGGCCCAATTTTTGTTCTTCCGCTGCCTCGCCGGGAGGCGTGATCCGGATCCGCCACGGTTCACCAACAGTGGGAACTCCTTGGAATCTCCCAAATCCAAGTTTGATATGTTCTTCAATAGAATACAGATATGTACAGCGTAGCCCTTGCTTGCCTAGACCCAGGCATCACCATGTCTTTGAAAATGTTAAACAACAGCCTGCCCCAATTGATTTTGACTCCTCCATTGATAGAGGTAATCATTAGGAATCGCTCATGAGTAACATCGTCGAACGACCCGGCCTTCACAGTTACTGATTTTGATAGAATATCACTTAGTAGCCTGAACTCAATCTTCAATTACCGCTTCTTACAGGAAGTTGTCAACTGCTCACCGGTAAATGAAAACTCACTCCTTGCGTAAAAAACTAAATCCTTCGGTACCTCATTCATGTCTGTCAATCCTTCCACCGGCAACAGAAAAGTCCTTGCAAACACTTCCTCGGATGTTTCCATGAGTTTCCCTTGAACTGTACTGATAACTTTACCATCCCTTACCGAAGCGTTTGATAGAACTCGACCAGAGCGGCTTCATAAATGTCAGACAAACAGCACAGAAAACCTTTAAGACCAGACGCCACTAGGGCTTCGAACATAGCCACCATTCCTTCGTTGTCCATGGCCAGGACATAGGCAAAATGGACTTGGTTGGTGTTGCTAATAAGTGAGGATGCCATTACAGATAGTTGATTGAAGAAGGGTACGACTGAAAAATATCTACAACAAGAATACACAGAGAGCAAAACACAAGAATACTTGAGAATAAATATGCTCAAGGTAAGTGATAGAATAAAAGGAAATGCCGTAAATATAAACAAGAATGCGAAAAGGTACTAGAGAGAGAAAATATAGATGTGACGTTACGCATGATGACAGCCACGTGTCAATCATCCGATGGCGCGATCAATTTTGGAAATTATTTTGAAAAGATTTTGACAATATCGCGAAATAATTTTAAAGGGATTTTAAAAAGGATTTTGAATTGTAACCACGAGGGTGAAAAGGTAAAAGATAACTGGCGCCAAGTGGTTAACGCGTCACAACTTTAAGATCTGTTTAATGTATCAGCAAGGGTGTTGTGAGATCTGATCATGGATAAGTATCAACTGTGTATACATGACATCTGAGTGTATCCAGATCTCACATATTCAGTTGACTCTGCACTTATTAATTCAGATCTCTCGTTCCCCCTAAAGCTGAGACCTCCCAAGTCTGATATTTTATCAAACCTGAATTCCACGATGTTCCCCCTGAACATTAGACTCAGATTTGACAAAACCAGAAGCTGTACAACCTGCAAATTGTTAGCACAGAGATAGTCAAGGCAGTTCTAAGAGACCCAATAGATTTCTAAAATAAGAAAACTTAGCGTCTGGCAGGGGCTTTGTGAAGATGTCAGCTGCTTGCTGCTCAGTCGACACATACTCCAGCTTGACGTCCTTCTTGAGTACATGGTCTCTTATAAAATGATGCCTGATATCGATGTGCTTCGTTCTTGAATGCAGTACAAGATTTTGTGTGATAGCAATAGCACTGGTGTTGTCACAGAGAATAGGTGCTTCAGAAGCATCAATGCCATAGTCCTTAAGCTGGTGTTGAATCCATAAGATCTGAGCATAGCAGCTTCCAGCCTCTAAGTACTCTGCTTCATCTGTGGACGTTGCAATAGAAGTATGCTTCTTACTAAACCAGGAAATCAATCGATCTCCTAATAATTGACAAGTACCACTGGTGCTTTTACGATGACCCTGCATCCTGCGTAGTCTGCATCTCTATAACCGATTAGTTGAAAGCCTGAGTCTTTGGGATACCAAAGACCTACATTGGAAGTTCCTTTTAAATATTTGAGGATCCATTTTACAGCAATATAATGTGATTGCTTTGGCTCCGCTTGGAATCTAGCACACATACAGACAGCAAACATGATGTCTGGTCTGCTAGCAGTCAAGTAAAGCAGGGAGCCTATTATACCACAATATAATGATACCTCAATGGCAGTACCAGCTTCGTATTTGTCTAGCTTGATTGATGAGCTCATTGGGGTCGCAGCTACTGAACAGTTGTCCATGCCAAATTTCTTCAGCAGTTCTTTCGTATATTTGGCTTGGTTAATGAAAATTCCATTATCCAGCTGTCTCACTTGTAAACCCAGAAAGAACGTCAGCTCTCCCATCATGCTCATTTCAAATTTGTCCTGCATCAGCTTAGAAAACCTTTGACATAGCTTGGGGTTAGTTGACCCAAATATGATATCATCAACGTAAATCTGAACTAACAGAACATGATCTTTTAGAGTAGATTCCCAACTAGCCAACTTGTGGCGTGTGGGTTTTATAGACTCTTGTACATGACAATCTTTATTTATGAAATACGCATTTATTTATGGCATTCATTATTTTCATTATGTTACATGATGTTAACAATTGTGTTGGATAAAGACCTAGAATGCACCATAGTGTATGTTAGATGTGATAGTGGATATGATGGCTATCATGAAACACATCTAATAGTCATTGTGTATTCTGAATTAGTTCCTAGTCGATTGGGCCGTCAAAATGAGGATAAGGCCGCCCGAGCTTGAGACTAGCATCTGCGATGTGAAGTACCATGTTTCATTGGTAGGGAACATTGTGATGTTCTGAGCATGCAGATGGATAGTGACCTGGTGATCTATCGAACTACCCTCGTTCGAACTTTCCAAGTGGTTACCATTTGTCGGGTGGATAAGTCCGAGGTCTTGGTTGTACTGATTAGTCCTCACTACTCGAAACGTCATTGAGACTCAACATGATAGGCGCCTCACTTTGACCCGTTTGCCGACTCACTTGGAGTCATTAGGCGGCGGGATTGGGTGAGGTCCCGATGCATGTAGGAGTCGATGCTTCATTGTCGAGGATTCACCGCTCGCTTTTATGCGTGGATATCCTATGCTATCTGAGGGGATAATAGTGTATAAATCTCTGGCCAGAGTACTGAATGTGTTTTAGGTAATGGGTTTGCCTAGTTACACTCGCGATGTCACTATTCTATCTCCAAGATGTATGCATAGTTATCAGATCTATAGCGACTCTCGATTTACCAATGGTCGTTGATCTGATCGGGATATATATGTTGAAAGGACCGTACTGTACGCGAACCATGACCGACTGGTTCTTGCAGGCACTATCAGTGATACCTAGGGGATCATGGGGCGATGTTTCTAGGCGCTTTACCATGATCCGATGGGCAAGTCCGAAATTGTGATTTCGGAGCCGGAATGGTTGTGGGCCCACGGCTAGCTGTATCCCTGAACCATTGAGGGTCACACAAGTACTGGATTCATGATTCCCGCATGGAAACTGAGCTCAATGTGTTGAGCATAGGAGGAGGATTTTAGGGAGTGCGACTTCCTAAAAGTCAACAGGGGTCAAATTGCGATTTCCCAAAGTTGAGGGGCAAAACTGTCATTTTGGACTAGGTAATCTGAAAAATTGTTTTTCGCATCATAATGTTCAGTTTTGGAAACTGAGTAGATCGGTCCGATCTGATCGTCGATCGAAGTTATGATGAAACCGTAGTGATTTAAATGAACCGAATGTTCATATATTGGACTGGGACCGCCGCCCACCGCCACGCCTCCACCGCGCCGCCGCCGTCCGTTTGTCATGTGATCGGACTTGTTTCGATCACCACGACGAGGAGTTTCCGTCCGTGCCAGAATCCGTCAGATCTTCTAGTGCAGATTGACGGACGAATCTTGATTCCGGTCGTGGACCTAATTGACGATCTACCGCCGCCTACCGTTTGAAGTGCCGGTTTCCTCGTGAAACTGGTCGAAGCCAGGCGCCTAGACGCCAGCAAGATAACGATTCGATAAACATCCTATGTATGGTTATTGAATTGTATTGATGTATTGAACGTATCCCGGGGCAAAAATTTTAACTTCCGCTGCGCCCCCGGGAAACGGGATCTGGATCCGCCATTGTCGCCAACAGTGGTATCAGAGCACAGGCTCAGATCATTCAATACATATTTGTGCCATAATTGCATAGATCTCAGAATTTTATGATAAAAAAAAAAATTTTTTTGGTTGCAACGGCAGCGGCGCCCCACCACGCGCATGAACGCGCGCGGTAACATGCACACTGGATGCGCATGGCGGCCGACCGGAGGTAGCCTGTCTCGCGCAATCGTTGTGCGGTGATGCGCAACACTTGGCGCGGCTGTGCGCCGTGCATCGCGCGGCGATGCACATCCATCGCGCAATCAGGTTGCGCGACCCGCCGCGCTTGGCGCGGCCAGCGTGCGGCCTTGTGCCGCACGCTGCGATGGCGGCGGCCGCCGCCGTCCGACGTGTCTCCCGGCAGCGTTGCGATGGCTAATTTCTTCTAGGTATTGTTCAGGCCTGTCCCGGGCAGCCCATGAAATTTTTGGGCCAATATTCGATATTGGGCCAATTTTGGTCGATTTTGAAATTTTTGAGATTTTGGGCCTAAAATTGTTTTAAGCCCAATATGATGCAAATAAAATTGCAAAATATGACTTTAATTATGAAATATGATTTTATAATTAAAATATGATTTTGTTGATTAAAATCTGATTTTGTCGACAAAATGCGATTTTATTATAAAATGCGATTTTATAATTAAAATATGATTTTATAGGAAATATCAAATTTGATAGATTGATTGCATGTTTGGGATGATCGAGAGCCGTGCCCAATGTGTTAGGTGTATGCTATAGGTTTTGCGATTTCGGTTGTAAATATATTGTTGATATCATTTAAAGTGGGTCTGTTTGTGGCCCGTTCCCACCCCTTGAAAATTGTATCACTTACTTGTCATGGAAATTTAAATGTAAATTACTAGATTTAGTGGGAGGACATCTGAAGACGGTGGAGATGACGATCAAAGATATTGAAGACCGAAGATTTGTAAAATCGGAAGCAATTGTAATAGGATTGCATTGCATATTGCATTTCACCTAGGACTGGACCCAGGTCCGTGATTGGCAGCCACGGACCGCATAGCTCTCGCGATCGATCATCCCAAAGTTTATTTATATATTCGATATATGTTGAATCCGAATGTTTTAAATTATGATTTAAAATTGCATGAGACCAAATTTTTCAAAAATAAAATCCCTCATTTTAAATACGATTTAAAACTAATATCAAGATTAAAAGTTTATTCGATAAACTAAGGGAATTTAAATATGTTTAAATTATCCCTACCTTTCATCAACAATGGGTGTACGCCGATGCTACCCGCATACATGGCCCGGCTCATATTATTGAGGGGGTTATGTATGCCGAAAAGCTGTACACGTCATTGACACCTGTTGTGAGTCGGTTGGAACTCCCTTTAACGTTGGCTCATATTATTGGGGACGTTAAGGGGACCGTCCTTCAAGACTCAACATTGATGGGTCATCTTGACACGTGATAGTAATCGGCGTCATATTATTGGGCCCTTACTGGACGTGAGGTAAATACATGGAGGTTGCACCGGTTGCAATTGGATTCTACCTTTTGAGGGTCATGGTTGGCTGATATTATTCGGGACTATGATCGCTTGATTGGGCTCCGTGTACCCACTGAGGAAACTTGCTTTCCAGATTTCATTAGAGGGTGGTGAAATCGTTAAAATAGTGGGAGGGTAATTCATAAAACTAAATGACCTTGTTTTATGTCTTAGCGTTTTTCATATATAGTTAGTAATGCATGTCTGTTTTTCTTTTCAGTATAAACCGCGTTATAATGTCTTTGATCAGAAACCCACTCGCTGCTACACTGGATAGCAACAAGTTCACCGGTCTGAACTACCAAGACTGGCTTTGAAACCTCAACATTGTGTTGGCTTCGGAGAAACTTCTCTATACGAGAGAGAAGAGCCCTCCGAAGGAAGCCCCTGACGATATCAGCTCTGAGGAGCTGGTTACGCTTAAACAATGGTGGGACGACGAGCTTAAGACTCGATGCTATGTGATCGAATCGATGTCCAACGAAATGCAACGGCGCTTTGAGAAGACGAAGTATGCTGCTGACATACTCTTTCATCTCAAGGAACTGTATGGGGAGAACTCTCGACATGAGAGGTTCACCGCTGTCAAGGAGCTTATGACGAGCCGCATGCGAGATGGGACTTCGGTCCGCGAGCATGGGGTTCGTATGATTGGGCTCGTTGAAAAGCTGGTGGGCCTTGATATCACACTTCCACACGAGCTGTCTGTGGATGTGCTTCTCCTCTCACTACCCGCTGCATTCGACTCCTTTTTGGTCAACTTCAACACGAACAAGCTGGCAGCCACCCTTGAAGAGGTGGTTAACATGCTGGTCGTGTTTGAGGGAACCATAAAGAAGGACAAGCCCGTCCTCCTTATGGGCTCTTCTTCCTCTGGGAAGAAGGGCCCCAGATGTTGGGGATCCGGATCCGCCCCCCGGCGAGGCAGCGGAAGAACATAAATTAAACAGCCGGGAGACGATCAATACGAAAAATTCAATAAAAATTATCGTCATTCATAGAGGGTTCAAAACCACTACCTTGCTGGTACTTGTGCCTGGCTCTAACCGTATTTACAATAACGTCGGCTCTTCTCGGTAGATTGCGGTAGATATCGCCAATCCGGTCCACGACCAGAAACGAGACTCCTTCGTCAGCCTGCACTAGAAGAACTGACGAGATCAGCACGAACGGATTCTCCTCGTCGAATTGGCCGGAAACAAGTTTTCGGCGAAGACGGGCGGCGGCGGCGGCGGCGCACGGCGGGCGGCGGCGGCGGCTTGTAGAGAGGAGAGGAGGGGCGGCGGTTTCTAGGTTTAGGCTTAGAGAAGTTATGTTGTGAAGTCTTGATTAGGCTTAATTAAATAAGCTTAAGTGTTGGACTTGGACCGGCCCAACGGGCCCGGGTCCAACGATGAACATTCAGTTCATCTCCACCACCGAGACTTCATCGTAACTCCGATCGCCGATCAGATCGGAACGATCGATTCAGTTTGCAAAACTGAATAATATGATCTGAAAAACCATTTTTCAGAACCCCAGTGCAAAATGACCGTTTTGCCCCTCAACAGCGGGAAACCCCGGTTTGACCCCTATTGACTTTTAGGAAGTCGCACTTCCCAAAATCCTCTTCTTGTGCTCAACACATTGAGCTGAGTATCCGTGCGGGAATCTCGAATCCAGTACTTGTGTGACCCTCCATGGTTCAGGGATACAGCTAGCCGTGGGCCCACAACCATTGTGGCTCCGGAATCACAATTCCGGACCTGCCCAACGGATCATGGTAAAGAGTCTAGCAACATCGCCCCATGATCCCCTAGGTATCACTGATAGTGCCTGCAAGAACCAGTTGGTCGTGGTTAGCGTACAGTACGGTCCTTTCAATCCATATATCCCGATCAGATCAACGACCATTGGTAAATCGAGAGTCGCTATAGATCCGATAGCCATGCATACATCTTGGAGATCTAATAGTGACATCGCGAGTGTAACTAGGTAAACACATTTACCTAAAACACTTCTAGTACTCTGGCCAGAGATTTATACACTATTATCCCCTCAGATAGCATAGGATATCCACGCATGTCTGCGAGCGGTGAATCCTCGACAACGATGCATCGACTCCTACATGCATCGGGGTCTCACCCAATCCCGACGCCTTATGACCCCAAATGAGTCGGAAACGGGTCAAAGTGAGACGCCTATCATGTAGAGTCTCAATGACGTTTCGAGTCGTGAGGACTAATCAGTACAACCAAGACCTCGAACTTATCCACTCGACAAATGGTAACCACTTGGAAAGTCCGAAGGAGGGTAGTTCGATAGATCACCGGGTCACTATCTATCTGCATGCTCAGAACATCACAATGTTCCCTACCAATGAAACATGGTACTTCGCATCGCAGATACTAGTCTCGAACTCGGGCGGCCTTATCCTCATTTTGACGGCCCAATCGACTAGGAACATGTTTAGAATCTACTCTAACAATCTCCTACTTGCCCTAAAGCCAACTACTCATCAGACGCAGTCCCATTGTTTCGCGATGTTTTTCAAACAAGGGTCCTGGCAAGGGCTTCGTAAGTGGATCAGCAACGTTGTCCGCAGAGGCGACTCTCTCAACTGCTATGTCACCTCTAGCCACAATATCCCGGATTATGTGGTAATTTCTCAGTATGTGTTTGGATCTTTGGTGAGACCTAGGCTATAGGTAGTATTATGTATGGCATGATCTCGACTAGACCGGATGTCGCATATGCTCTGAGTGTCACGAGCCGCTACCAGGCCAACCCCGGCCAATTGCATTGGAAGGCCGTGAAGGATATTCTTAAGTACTTACGAAGGACTAAGAATATGTTCATGGTCTATGGGGGTGGTGAGCTGAAACTGGAAGGCTACACTGATTCTAGCTTCCAGTGTGACGTGGATGATTCGAAATCAACCTCTGGATTTGTATTCATGCTCAATGGTGGTGCTGTCTCTTGGAAGAGCTCCAAGAAAGACACCATCGCGGATTCAACCACTGAGGCTGAGTACATTGCAGCATCAGCTGCTGCTAAGGAGGCCGTTTGGATAAGGAATTTCGTCCAAGAGTTGGGCGTCATTCCTAATGGAGTTGGTCCAGTACCGGTGTACTGCGACAACACGGGTGCCGTTGCGCAAGAAAAGGAGCCTAGGTCTCACCAAAGATCCAAACACATACTGAGGAAATACCACATAATCCGGGATATTGTGGCTAGAGGTGACATAGCAGTTGAGAGAGTCGCCTCTGCGGACAACGTTGCTGATCCACTTACGAAGCCCTTGCCAGGACCCTTGTATGTAAAACATCGCGAAACAATGGGACTGCGTCTGATGAGTAGTTGGCTTTAGGGCAAGTGGGAGATTGTTAGAGTAGATGCCCACTAGCCAACTTGTGGCGTGTGGGTTTATAGACTCTTGTATGAAACAATCTTTATATATGATATTCGCATTTATTTATATGGCGTTCTTTACTTTCATTATGTGTGTAATGATTTACAATTGCGTTGAGTAAAGACCTAGAATGCACTAAAGTGTATGTTAGATGTGATAGTGGGTATGACGGCTATCATGAAACACATCTAATAGTCACTGTGTATTCTGAACATGTTCCTAGTCGATTGGGCCGTCAAAATGAGGATAAGGCCTCCTGAGTTCGAGACTAGTATCTGCGATGCGAAGTACCATGTTTCATTGGTAGGGAACATTGTGATGTTCTGAGCATGCAGATAGATAGTGACCTGGTGATCTATCGAACTACCCTCCTTCGGACTTTCCAAGTGGTTACCATTTGTCGAGTGGATAAGTCCGAGATCTTGGTTGTACTGATTAGTCCTCACGACTCGAAACGTCATTGAGACTCTACATGATAGGCGTCTCACTTTGACCCGTTTTCCGACTCACTTGGGGTCATAAGGCGTCGGATGCAGATAGATAGTGACCTGGTGATCTATCGAACTACCCTCGTTCGGACTTTCCAAGTGGTTACCATTTGTCGAGTGGATAAGTCCGAGGTCTTGGTTGTACTGATTAGTCCTCACGACTCGAAACGTCATTGAGACTCTACATGATAGGCGTCTCACTTTGACCCGTTTGCCCGCTGTTGAGGGGCAAAACGGTCATTTTGCACTGGGGTTCTGAAAAACGGTTTTTCAAATCATAGCGTTCAGTTTTGGAAACTGAATCGATCGGTCCGATCTGATCGGCGATCGGAGTTACGATGAAGTCTCGGTGGTGTAGATGAACTGAATGTCAAACCGGGGTTTCCCGCTGTTGAGGGGCAAAACGGTCATTTTGCACTGGGGTTCTGAAAAACGGTTTTTCAAATCATAGCGTTCAGTTTTGGAAACTGAATCGATCGGTCCGATCTGATCGGCGATCGGAGTTACGATGAAGTCTCGGTGGTGGAGATGAACTGAATGTTCATCGTTGGACCCGGGCCCGTTGGGCCGGTCCAAGTCCAACACTTAAGCTTATTTAATTAAGCCTAAACCTAGACTTCAACATACACAACAACTCAACTTAACCCTAAACCTAGTGACTTGGCCGCCTCCCCTCCTCTCCATATACGCCGCCGCCGCCGCCCACGTGCGCCGCCGCCGCCGCCGCCCGTCTTCACCGGAAAATCGTTTCCGGCCAATTCGACGAGGAGAATCCGTCCGTGCAGATCTTGTCACGCCTTCTAGTGCATGGTGACGAAGGAGTCTCGTATCCGGTCGTGGACCGGATTGGCGATTTCTACCGCAATCTACCGAGAAGAGCCGACGTTATTGTAACTACGGTTGGAGCCAGGCACAAGTGCCAGCAAGGTAGTGTTTTGAACACCCTATGTATGACGATATTTGTATTTTTGTTTCTCGTATTGATTGTCTCCCGGCTGTTTATTTTCTGTTCTTCCGCTGCCTCGCCGGGGGGCGTGATCCGGATCCCCAACACATAAAGACTACAGGGGCATTAGTTAATCCAAATGGCATAACCAAAAACTCAAAATGCCCGTACCTCGTACGAAACGCATTCTTTGCGACATCTTGGTCTCTCACCGTCAACTGGTGGTACCCTGAACGCAAATCAATCTTCGAGTACACCGCAGAACCTTGCAGTTGATCAAACAGATCATCGATTCTCAGCAACGGGTACTTGTTCTTGACAGTGGCTTTGTTCAGCTGGCGAAAATCAATGCACATCCGCATTGAGCCATCCTTCTTCTTCACGAACAAAATGGGCGCTCCCCACGGTGACATACAAGGTCGGATAAAACCTTTCTCCAGCAAATCATCTAACTGCACCTTGAGTTCTTTCAACTCCGCAGGCGCCAGACGATACGGGCCATGAGAAATCGGAGTTGTGCCAGGCAGCAGCTCTATGCTGAAGTCTATCTCCCGCCTCGGAGGAAAACCAGGAATCTCCTCCGGAAACACATCGGGAAAACTGTGCACCACGGGAACGTCACTGAGCTGAACGCGGGAAGAAGAAGACGCATCCAAAGTGTAGATCATAAAGCCAGCATTCCCCAAGGACAACAAGCTAAACATCTCCATCGCTGAGACTAAGGGAATCTTTGATCGAGAATCCTGGCCATAGAAGTCCCACTTCTCGCCAGACAAAGGCCTAAAACGCACAATCCCATGGAAACAGTCCACAGAGGCCCTATAGTTGGACAGTACATCCATCCCAACTATGCAATTGAAATCCCATAACATCAAACAAATCAAATTCGCCACCAACACATGCTCACCAAACCGCAACACGCCATCTACCAAAACCTCCTGGGAGAACAAGCTCACACTGCCAGGGGTAGACACGGAAACAACATCGCGCAACGAAATGGTACACAGGCCATGCTCAACAACAAACGAATCATAAATAAACGAATGCGATGCACTGTCAAACAACACACGTGCAGGAAAATCAAAAACAAGGCAAGTACCTGCGATCAACCGACTCGGTGTCTCCCGGCCTGCTCCCTAGTGATGGCGTTAACCTGAGCATGCTGGTTTCCAGAGAAGAAAGGCTGAGACGACTGTCCGAACCGCGACGGACCAGGCTACTGAAATGGCCTAAACTGAGTCTCACCTAACCGGGGCTGCTGAAACTGAGGGGAATGACCCCTAGACTGACCTCCTCGACCCTGAGGCTGGGCCGCGGTCTGCTGTGATCCAGCTGACGTACACCCTCTAGCAAAATGCCCGTACTGACCACAAAGGTTGTAGGAACCATGCACACCAACACACTACGTAGAAGGATGCTTTCCACCACAAAAACCACAAAACTCAGCCCGAGAACCGCTGCTACTCGAGCTGCCTGAACCAGAAGAGCCAGAACCCGACTTCTTCTTGAACTGCTGACCGCGGGGTCGAAACCTCTGACGGCCAGACTGCTGTGCCACCTGCGGCTGCTGCTGGGGCTGATGGGCTGACTGGGAGGACTGTGAAGACTGCACTCCCTATAAAATAGGACGACTAACATGCACCACCTGCTGCCTGCGAGCACGAAGACTCTGCAAATCCTCCTCAATATCAATAGAAGTGTCAACTGCTTCAGCATAGCTCTTGGGTTTGCTTGTCAGCACCATTTGATACAACTCTTCGTTCAAGCCCTCAAGGAATCTTGTCCACTTGGCCCTCTCCCGGCCAGAAACATGGGGAACGTACGCCAACAGAGAAGAAAACTTCCTAGAATACTCCCGAACAGTCATCGAACCCTGCTCCAGATGATCGAACTCCCGCTCACGGGCGTTCACATAGGACTCAGGCACATACTCCTGCCGGAAGTTCTCGCAAAAACTGCCCCAAGAGATCCTAACACCGGTCTCCAACAAGGTACTTGAAGCGCCTCGCCACCAGCGCTCTGCAGCCTTCCTAAGCAAGAGGGTCGCTAAACTCAGCCGAAGATCATCATCATACTGACACCGATCAAAAAGACCGATGATATTCCAGAGCCACGAGTCTGCATCATCACTGGACTCGTCGCCATTAAAGACTGGAGGGTTCATCCGCTGAAACCGTGCTATCACCACGTCCATCCGCTCCACCGGGGGAGGCAAGGCACCAACTTCCTCCTCCTCATCATGCCTACTACTAGTACGACTAGGAGCACTACGCCTATCCTCATTCTGTCATGCTGATTCCTCAAACTGCCCCCTACCTCTCCCACGACGTCTAGGCGGCATCTACGAAAACACTCAACAGGATCAAGCAAAACAGAACAGATACAGCATAGATAGCACATAAAACAGAAATATGCAGCACGTAGTCACATAGTCAAGCACATGCAACACACGACACTGTGCCTAGACTCAAGTGTGATCAAAAAAATTGAGCTTATCCCAGCTTAAGCTCTGATACAGAAAATGTCAGGCCTCGTGCTCAAATCAGAGATAAAGCATACAAATACATGCGGAAGCTATAAAAAAATGGGTAAAATTTTTGCTTTTGGCCTGACGGTTTAAAACAATATACTTTAAAATAGTGCGATACTCAAAATAGATATCCCAGTTTAAGAAACCAACAAAACAACACAGTAATATCATCAGTATAGCATACGAACACAATTATCAGACTCCAACCACTGGATACAACAACAAAGCACAGGGCATCCCCTGGCTAGCTCAACTGATACATATAAATATGCTATACGCAACTGGGATACTCTAACCACCTCATGGGGCACCACCAGCTGGGTTAAAACCACGACCAGCTGTAAAACCTGGGTTTCCTGAAAACAACACAAACAGGGAAAACAACCAAGCCCCAGAGGGACATGGGGTCAAACCCCAATACGGAGAGCAACTATAAAACAGCAGTAAACAGTAAGAATAAAATGCAGATGCTATGCATGCAACCAGGGACAACAGCCGAAGGCTACAACCAAGGAAGGGAGCCAAAGAACTCAATGCACAGCTCAACGGAAATCTGCAACATAATATGTGGCCACGGTGTGTGTAGGACATGTGGGTGCTACCCACTCACCCCTACTCGCCCACCCTTACCAGATGTATCAACAACCCAACCTATTAACTGTGGTAGCTAGCCACTCGACGCATAGGGGAAATGAGAGTGCGGAATCACCGCTCGCCCTCGCATCCTGGTAAGAAAACAGAGAAACAATAACGAACAAAGGCTACAATAGCTGAATGGAATGCGTGTATGCAACATGCTGGAACAACAAACATATAACCATATGCAACACAACAATTACACACGGTAAGCATACACAGCTTTCACACAGAGCAACAACACCGCACGACAATCCAAACACAGCCAACTCGCAATTTATCCAAGCCAGGTTCCACGCTGAATTACAAGCTCAAGATCCGTACCTCAATTCTGTGTAACAATTACCACCGCAAAGGTCCCAAGAAATCTGGATGACAACCTGCCGAAACACACAGGGCAATAATCTCAAGGGACTCTAATACATAGAAAGCACGGCTGGGAGTCATACACTCACACCAGCAGCTGATTCCAACAATACCACAAACAGGAAGCTTAAACAAAGGCCAAGACTAAGATCTCAACAACAAATCGAAGTTCTACCTACACGCACCAACACGCAGCCAAAATCAGCAACTTCGCAATCTCTCTATAGCCAACTACAGCCTCCCATCTACCTACACGCACCAACACGCAGCCAAAAATCAGCAACTTTCGCAATCTCTCTATAGCCAACTACAGCCTCCCAGAAGGGCATAAATCGAAAGGGCTTTTTCGAGAGGAGTCCAACGCTACCTCGAACGTCCAAAACGGTAGCCGGAAACGATGGGAATTCGCCGGGAAAACTCACGGTGAACAGTATTCTAGGGTTCGAAGAACAGAGGTCGACAATTGTGAGAATATTTCACTAAGTATGGGATCTGGTATCTCAAATCGAAGACCAAGTCTTCCTATAAGTACACACATGAAAGATGGTTAAGAAGTCCATCGACAAAACCAGACGACGCAAAACCACCCAACGACTGGTTCCCAAATCCAAAAGCTGGATTATCTAACACCCAAAAGTTGGTACCAGACGTTGCATCAAAACGCTGCGTTCCAACTTAGTAAAACGGCATCGCACAGACCCAACAGCTGGTCGCTAACCCATTGACTGGATTCCTTATTGCTAACTAAAACGACGACGCACATCCTACGTCATCCAGTCGCTAGCTCTCGCGCAAAACAACCAAACGCAAGCTACAGTAGAGTTGACCATCGTTGACATCTGCTCTCAGCTGGACAACCATATGACACACACGCGAATAGATACCGTTTGGCCCTCAACAAACAAGATAAAGCAGCAGCTGGATACAAACACGATACTAGACTTCACTGAAACACAATGCATCCAGACTTCATAAAAACGACAGCGTATCAAATTCTCGTGCTACCAATTAAGCGTTGCGACTGGATTCACCACCGACCAACTCTCACCACAAAACCAGATCTCACAACCAGATCTCTACTCAAAAATACTAAAACTACCAGAATTGCTTAAAATGTGAAATTTGACCCGAAAATACCAACCAAACTTCCAAACAGAGATCTGAACCACCAGAAATCTCTAAAATCCGATTAATCCAACAATTAATCTTACGTCAAAATCAGGTCTCACAATGACAACCACGTGTCAATCATCCAATGGCGCAAATAAGATTTTTAAAATATTGTAAAATGATTTTGAAAAGATTTAGACACTATTTCAAAATAAAAAGAATATTTAAAATGATTTCAAATTTTGACCGCGAGGGTGAAAAGGTAAATAGATAACTGGCACCAAATACTTAACACGTCACAACCTTAAGATCTATTTAATGTATCAGCAGGGGTATTGCGAGATCTGATCATGGATAAGCATCATCTGTGTATACATGACATCTGTGTGTATCCAGATCTCACATATTCAGTTGACTCAGCACGTATTAATTCAGATCTCTCGTTCCCCCTAAAGTTGAGGTTCTCCCAAGTCTGGAATTTTATCAAACCTGAATTCCACGATGTTCCCCCTGAACAGTAGACTCAGATTTGACAAAACCAGAAGCTATACAACCTGCAAAATGTTGGTGCAGAGACAATCAAGGCAGTCCTAGGAGACCCAATAGATTTCTAAAATAAGAAAACTTAGCGTCTGGCAGAGGCTGTGTGAAGATGTCAGCTACTTGCTGCTCAGTCGACACATACTCCAACCTGACGTCCTTCTTGAGTACATGGTCTCTTATAAAGTGATGCCTGATGCCGATGTGCTTTGTTCTTGAATGCAGTACAGGATTTTGAGTAATCGCGATTGCACTGGTGTTGTCACAGAGAATAGGCGCTTCAGAAGCATCAATGTCATAGTCCTTAAGCTGGTGTTGTATCCATAAGATCTGAGCACAGTAAGCTTCCTGCCGCTAAGTACTCTGCTTCAGCTGTGGACGTTGCAATAGATGTTTGCTTCTTACTGAACCAGGAAACCAATCGATCTCCTAAGAATTGACAAGTACCGCTTGTGCTCCTACGATCAACCCTGCATCCTGCGTAGTCTGCATCACTATAACCGATTAGTTGAAAGCTTGAGTCTTTGGGATACCAAAGACCCACATTGGAAGTTCCTTTTAAATATTTCAAGATCCGTTTTACAGCAATAGTGCGACTGTTTAGGCTCTGCTTGAATCTAACACACATACAGACAGCAAACATGATGTATGGTCTGCTAGTAGTTAAATAAAGCATGGAGCCAATTATACCACGGTATAATGATACCTCAATGGCAGTACCAGCTTCGTAGTTATCTAGCTTGATTGATGAGCTCATTTGGGTCGTTGCTACTGAACAGTTGTCCATGCCAAATTTCTTCAGCAGTTCTTTCGTATATTTGGCTTGGTTAATGAAAATTTCATTATCCAGCTGTCTAACTTGTAAACCCAGAAAGAACATCAGCTCTCCCATCATACTCATCTCAAATTTGTCCTGCATCAGCTTAGAAAACTTTTGACATAGCTTGGGGTTAGTTGACCCAAATATGATATCATCAACGTAAATTTGAACTAACAGAACATGATCAGCTTTGAAAAATTTAAATAGAGTCTTATCCACTGTGCCTATTGTGAAATCATGATCAATTAGGAATTTAGACAGTGTATCATACCAAGCTCTGGCTGCTTGCTTCAACCCATATAGAGCTTTATCCAATTTATAAACATAATCTGGATATGTATGATTTACGAAGCTATGAGGTTGTGCAACATACACTTCCTTTGTTAGGATGCCATTAAGAAATGCGCTCTTAACATCCATTTGAAATACTTTAAAGTCTTTGAATGCAGCGTATGCTAATAGAATAGCTTCTAATCTAGCTACTAGTGCGAAGGTTTCATCAAAATCTATTCCTTCCATTTGCCTAAATCCTTGAGCTACCATTCTAGCTTTGTTTCTTATTACTATTCCATCTTCATTCAATTTGTTCCTAAAGACCCATCTTGTTCCTATAATACCATTCTAGCTTTGTTTCTTATTACTATTCCATCTTCATTCAATTTGTTCCTAAAGACCCATCTTGTTCCTATAACTGAATGATTTGAAGGTCTAGGTACAAGTTTCCATACGTTATATCTCTTAAACTGATTTAGTTCTTCTTGCATTGCATCTAGCCAGCTTGGATCTGCTAAGGCTTCATCTATTTGTTTTGGTTCTATATGAGAGATGAATGCTGAATCAAAATGATCATGTATAAGTTGGCTTCGTGTGCGAACAGGAGATTCGATGTTACCTATGACCTTCTTGGGTGGATTATTTCTATTCCACCGGAGATCAAGTCCAATAGGGTATGCTCCTTGTTCTGCTTGGATGTCTTGCTGGATAGCCACATCTGGATTGTTTGATGTCAATTGATGGTTCGCGTTCGCATCTTGTGCATCAGATGTTTATCGTTGTGTGGCGAGATCTGTTTGTGCAACATCTGTTGGAACAGCGTCTTGAGCATTCGTCGCTTCAGCTCCAGCAGTAGGCACACTTGGAGAGATCTAATCCTGCGTTGAGTCAACGTTAGTTAAATCAATGACTACTGGATTACTTGTCAGATCTTGTTGAGCATTGTCATGTGGTGTGTCCAGCACTGGTTGTATCTCTGCTGAGTATCTTTTTTGTGCCACATCATCATCTGAGTCATCAATGCTGGATGATTCTTAGACGTGTACATAAATCGTTGAGGCTCGCAGCTGAGTTGGATCTAAAGCTTGTCTCATCAAAGATAACGTGTGCTGATTCTTCAACAGTCAGACTTCTATTGTTGAAAACTCGATAAGCTTTGCTCACTGCTGAATATCCTAGGAAGATACCTGCATCAGATTTTGCATCAAAAGCTGTTAGGTGCTTTTTACCATTATTATGAATGAAACACCTACACCTAAACACCCTGAAATATGATATATCAGGTTTCTTGCCACTCGAGATCTCATATGGGGTTTTATCATGCAACTTGTTAATCATAGATCTGTTTTGAGTGTATCAAGCTGTAGTAACTGCTTCTGCCCAAAATTTTTGCAAAATGCCAGAATAAGCAATCATAGATCTAGCAGCTTCTTTTAAAGTACGATTTCTCCTCTCAACCAGCCCGTTCTGTTGAGGAGTTCTAGCTGCAGAAAGCTCATGCTTTATCCCTATGTCATCCAGATAAGAAGATAATTTTTGATTTAAAAACTCGGCACCACGATCACTTCTTATCCTGTTGACTGTACAAGATCTGTCATTTTGTAAATGTTTTAAAAGCCGAATGAGTTGGTCAGCGGTCTCAAATTTTGCTTTTAAAAACAACACCCAAGTGAATTTTGTAAAATTATCAACAACAACTATGGTGTAGTTCGTTCCCCCTAAGCTTGTTACGGGAATAGGATCAAAAAGATCCATATGCAAAAGCTCTAAGTTTCGGAAAGAACGTTTACCGCCTTTATTTTTAAAAGTAGAACGGATTTGTTTACCAAGCTGACATGCGGCACAGATCTTGTCCTTAGAAAAAATGATTTTGGGCATACCAGAAACCAGTTCATGCTGACTCAGATGGGAAAGTATTTTAAAGTTTAGATGGTTCATTCGCTGATGCCCCAACCAGCTCTTGGAAGAGTTAGCTGCAAGGCAAATTTGTTCAGATCCCATTTGCTCTGACCAGTTGATAATGTAGGTATTCCCCGATATTTTACCTACCAACACGATCAGACCATTTGGACTCTGAACTGTACATGTGTGCTGTTGAAAGTTAACTATGTAACCCTTGTCACATAGCTGACTTATGCTAATCAAATTATAGTGCAAATTATCAACAACTAAAACATCAGATATTGAAATGTTACCGTGGGTAAGCTTACCCTTACCCACAGTGTTACCATGTGAGTTATCACCAAAGACAATCTTTGCTCCTTTGTGTGGAGTAACATCTGATAACAGCTTTGGGTTTCCAGTCATGTGTCTTGCAAACCCACTATCCAGATACCAAATGATTGACTCATCTCCAGCTTTGTACCTGTTATCCTGCAATCATAAAAACAGACTTTGATACCTAATTTTACTTGGGTCCAGATCAGATCACCCCTTTCGGGACCCATACTTGAATTACCTTAACAGTGTTCCCAGTATGATAGTCCATAAGGGTCTGTGCAGAACTATTGAGAGATCTGTTGAGTGTTGATTTGATATTTTGACCATTCAGATCTCTCCTCGGCTGAACCTTTTTCCAAACAGATTTTACCTTCTTCGAACTATGCCTGGGCTGGTGAGAAACAAACGACTTAGAACCAGCTTTCGATTTATCTTTGTAAAGTCTGTTCTTTAGCCAGCTTGGCTTGGAGTTATCAGGTCTAAGATAACCGATACCCGCTTTTCCTTTTTGACTCAGCTTTGAAGAGTTCTGGTCATCATACCTTACCGACTCGCATGTATCATGTGTCATACTGGCTTTGACAAAGCTCATATTTTTGAACTTATCATATACCAGATATGACTGAGTACTGGTTTCTCCAGCGCTTCTTTCACCAGCAATGAAACCTAAGCCAGTTCTATCATTCGCTGGCTTCTGAATTTCACACGGCTTATCTAGAGAAACATAAGACTGAGTCCAGGAGCTCATTATCAATTTTAATTTTCAATTTCAGACTCGATCTCACTGGATCTTATCCTCAAATATCATTCTCAGCCTTCAGCTTACTCAACTCGACTGTCAGTTTTACCAAGTTGAACAGATCTTAGTTCCACTGAACTATTTTTCAAATCTGCGTTTTCAGCTTTGACTTCCTCGAATGTCTGAGAAAGCTTACGGTACTCTTGGACAATTTCATTTAGTGCACAGATTAGGTCCTCTCGTGTAAATTAAACATTTGAAAAATCGATTACCTCATCTTCCGAAGTCTGATTAGCCATGAGACAGTGAACTTCCTCCTAGTCACTATCGCTGGATGAAGAGCTGCTTGATGAAGAATCTGTATTGGTATCAGCCCAGTTCTTGTTGTGAGACCTGGATTTGTAATTGAGATTTATCGTTGGAATGAATCGATAAATAGAGGTTCTGCTGGTTTAAGATCTCTATTTGAGTGTTTGAGTTGCATTTTCGGGTTCCATTTCGTGTGTTGAACAATTCTGGAGATTTTGTATTTTCGCATATTTGAGGTACCTGCTGGTTGACGTGTCAGCTGATGTTGTGAGCTAGCAGCTGGTCGGTGGCAAAACCAGTCGAAGCGTGTTTTAGCGCGATATTCCTGAAACGCTGTCGTTTGCGTGAAGTTTAGTTGCGCGTGTTGTGATCAGCAGGTGCGTTAGTGTATTTGCGTTGAGGATCAAAACGACTACGTTTAGATTAGTTGGCGCGAAGTCGTTTCGATGTTGCGTCTGGTACCAGCTAGTGGATTTGCGTGCGAGTGTCTGCTGGTTGTTCAGCAGGAGTAGATGTCAATGCGGGTCAACTTTCCTGTAGCTCGACGAGGAAACGTCGTCATTTCGTTGTTGCGACTGGGAGTCCAGCTGCGAGTGAGTTTCGCCGTTATTACTTGCTGCTGGTATTTCGCGAGAGCTAGCGACTGGATGACGTCAGTGGAGCGACGTCGTTTGAGTTAGTTGCAACGCTGCGTTTTGAGGTTGCGACTGGAACCAGCAGAGAGAAGCGTTGCATTGTTTTGTTCTTGCAACTGGATACCCAGCTGCTGGTGTGATATCCTGTGCGACGTCGTTTGAGTAAGTTGGCGCG